>JAWWML010025120.1:0-14991 GCA_035047165.1 Ormyrus rosae
CTCCCTCTCTCCCTCCCTCTCTCTCTCTCCCTCTCCCTCTATCTCTCCCTTCAATTTAATTAGACAAGATCGAAACACAAATGGAGGTGGAGTAGCATTATACGTACGTGCTACTCTAAAATGCCAAATTCTGGCAAGCTCAAATACGGCAGGGGCAGGAAAACCTGGAACTCCGGAATTCATTTTTTGTGAAATTCAGGATGGGAATTCCACCCCTCCCGTATTTGTTGCTGTTATTTACAGGCCGCCTAAAGTCGCATTTACTAAAAATCACGACTTTATAGACAAATTGAGAGTCTTTATTTTCTATTACAGCCACAAACTTATAATGGGGGATTTGAACGCAGATCTACTGAAAGACAGTGATGATGCGAAATTTGTTCGCAAATTGTCAGTTGAACTGTCACTGCAGTTGGTGCAGCATGGTCCCTCGCACTTTACTCCCACGTCTCGCACCTGGATCGACGTAATGTTCGTAGATGATAACGACGTTATAGTAGAGCATAGCAACATTCCATCACCTTTTCACAGTAAACACAATATTCTAAATTTGACAATGTCTTACAATCTAAGTTTTTACTCAATCAAACCTTTTGAATATCACGATTTTAAAAGTATTTCCGCCACGTCTCTGATTGAGTACCTTAAAAAATGTGATTGGTCGGTTTTTGTTGCTCCAAAAATTGATGTGGAATCAGCACTGGGCTGTCTCAGCAATCACCTCACTGAGGCACTGGACAAACTTGCTCCACCGAAGCAAGTAGTACCTAAAAAGCGCAGACCTCCCAGGGTTACTGAAGAGCTGGCTCAGCAGATCCGCAAACGTTGCGCTCTATACCGTCGTTACACCCGAACAAAGGATAGTAAATTTTTAGATGAATTTTTAATTCTTCGAAGACAGACAGATGCTATGACAGAAACAGAAAAAATCACGTATTATCAAAACAGACTGTTCGACGCCCTGGACAATAACAACGTCTGGAAGGAGTTAAAAATCTAGGACTCTTGTCAGGTCACAACGAGGAGTTGAGTAGCTTTTCGCCGGATGAGCTCAACGGCCACTTTGCTGGTGTGTCTCTCTCTCCACTTGATGGCATGCATGCACGGTTAAAATCGATTTCTGAAGCTTCTTTAGATGGCTTTCAGTTTAAAAATATTAATGCTAGTGATGTTATCCTGGCAATCTCTCATTTCTCGTCTCAAGCACGGGGAGTTGATGGCATACCGCAGAGTGTTGTTGTCAAGTCTCTACCGGTGATTAGTCCGTTTTTGGTTAAATTATTCAACTCCTCCTTTTCCAGCGGGACTTTTCCAGTGCTTTGGGGAAGAGCTCAAGTGATTCCTTTGAAAAAGTGCAAAACGCCATCTTCTTCATCGGACTTTCGTCCAATAGCACTTTTGTGCTTTCTCTCCAAGGTGCTGGAGAAGCTAGCGCATGACCAAGTGCGTGAATTTCTCGATAATAACAGTATTTTCGATCCTTTCTAGATGGGGTTTAGATCTTTCCACTCGACCGAGACTGTCCTACTAAAAGTAACAGACGACACCAGATTGGGTATAGATAAGAAATTAGTCACCATTTTATTAATGTTTGACATTAGCAAAGCTTTTGATAAGATTTTACCATCGCGTCTTTTTGCTTGTTTAGGCAGAATGGGTTTCTCCAAAACTGCGCTCATGTGGATCCACTCATATTTTTCAAATAGATACCAAAAAGTTATAATGTCTGGTCACGAATCTTCGTGGATTACAACAAATCTTGGTGTTTCGCAGGGCTCAGTCTTGGGTCCCCTACTTTTCTGCCTATACATAAACGACTTACGTGGCGTACTTTTTCCTGAGAGGGTACAGCATCTACTTTATGCAGATGATTTGCAAATATATACGCAGATTGAGTACGAACGTCTAGATGAGGGCATGGCGTTGCTCCATCAGGCAGCATGCGCTGTGGCGGGATGGGCACGGGATGCCTCTCTGCAGCTCTATGCAGGCAAGACCAAAGCACTATTTTTCGGTAGTCGCAGATATGTGACAAATTTTTTTAGCAAAGATGGGCAAGAACCCCCCTGCATTGCGTTAGTAGACGGTGTTCGGGTCCCTTTCTGCGACACCGCAAAGAGTCTCGGTGTTGTGTTAGATTCTATGCTTTCGTGGAAGCCACATTTAGATTACGTAACTAAGAAATTCAATCGAATCCTGTATAGTCTTCGATTCTTTCGTAAGTACACCACCGAGACTCTTCGTAAGCGACTGGCAGAGGCGCTACTGTTTCCTCATTTGGATTACTGCTCCATAGTGTTATTGGATGCCTCTCAGGAAATAAAAACGAGACTTCAAATCTTGCAGAATTCTTGTGTGCGATACGTGAAGGGTCTTAGGAGAGATGATCATGTTTCTCCCCACAGAGCTGATCTGTGTTAGTTACGCACAGATTCGCGTAGACAGTATTTTCTGTGCATTCTAATGTATAAAATCTTGCGAATAAAGGAACCTGAATATTTACTAAAACTGTTTGGTAAAGCCAATACATCCGTGGGAAGGAACTCTAAGGAACTTGCGCTGCCGTTGATGCGTACCGAAATTCGAGTATCTTTCAGAGTTCAGGGCGCCCACTGTTGGAACTCCCTACCTGCTGAGATCAGGAATTTACCTTCTCTCTGCAAGTTCAAAACGGCAATTCGGAGGCACTTTCTTGAACTGGATGGCGTTTGAATGTTTAATTTATTTATGTCTGTTCACTTACATATTAGTTTTAAGGTATGAATGTAATTTATAGAATGAATGTGTTGTATATATCGGTGTGCGTGTGTATGTACGAATGTGTGTAAATAGCTTTAACTTGTGACTGATAGGTATTCTAGTCATAATTTAAGTATTTGTAACCGAGAATTTTAACTCATCTGTGAGCATTTATGTGATATCACTAATTTTAACAATTTTGACTTACTGCGCTTTTATAGTATTACTTAGTATTAGGGTGACTGTGATATCATAATGTGCAATATTTATAATATTATTTAGTATTAGGATGGCTGCGATGACTGTGATTTCATGTGCAATATTTGTATGTTTTATTTTTTGATTTTATTTTTATTTTTACTTTTAATTTTATTTTTACTTGACTTTTTATTCTTATTTTACTTGTATTTTTTTTTTAATTTCACTGCTCACTGTATTTCAAATATGACCACTGTACTTTAAATATTTTGTACTCGTTACAAATAAATGAATATCTATCTATCTATCTATCTATCTATCTATCTATCTATCTATCTCCCTTTTAACTGTAGAGCACAGCACTTGAAGCGCCATGAAGATTTCGGATAGTCCGTGTTAGGTTATCCACATTGTAAACATGTAGTTATGTTATACATCCAAAAATAAATTGCTAGTTGAGTAACTTAAATTACATTTTTAGCAATTTTTGCCGTATTTAGCACTAACTTTCCAGCATCTAGTGCTAAATATTATTCACATTTGTGCATGAAGAAGTGTAAGATGAGTTTTTATATATATTTCAAAAAGAAATAATGTTTTATTTAGTAAAATTGAATCTTTGTGATTGTTTTTTTTTTCAGGGGTTATTATTTACCTGAAGGATGATAAATTCAATCAATTTCAGCATGTTGAATGAAAGGTAAGTTATTGTTATATTTATTTTATCAATTTATATGCAAGTGTTATGTTAAAAAGTTGATTTTTTAGCATACCCTTGATGCGTCATAAAGCTTAATTAAACTTAATTAAGCTTATTATGCATAAATTTCATGTATTTTAGTTGTAATATATAACTTATGATTGCTCGCTTTTTAGTCCTAATAGGATTTGCCTAGAGTGTGCGTTGAGGTTAACCATGTTTGTTTATTCTTTGAGGGAAAGTGTAAAATCATTTAATGTTTTCACAGAAAACACTCCTGGGCCCAGTGCTACTTTTTCAAAGCAGGTAAATTTTAAAGTTCCATTATCGTTTCAAGCTGCCAAGCTAAAAAGAATTTCTATTTTTCTGTTTCAGGTCCCCTTAAGCTAACATTAGGCCTTAATTTTTGTTCTTTTTTGATACAGTGTTGTATTTCAAATATTATTATAAAAGTGTAGTTTGTAAGTGCTGTTATAGATGTGCACTTTCAGCAGTTATGTATATGGCAGCGTTACTTTATATTACATACATGCTGCTTTGAACATCATGCACATGGACTACAACAAAGTTTTACTTCTTGGATAAGAAATTATGAAGTTATGAATTTAGTAATGATCCAGATATTATTCAGCTAATGCTGATCTGAAGTGTTCGCAAAGTGCCTCAATTGTCTGTAGCAGAGTCCAGTTATCTTTTTTACATAGCATTGGATTGCGAGAAGTGCTGTGTAGAGTGGATATTTTCAGAAGAAAATGACAACATCTTTTATTGTTGTTTTCTGAAAACTTTAGTGTTTAGAAGTTTGGCGTCAACTTCTGGTTGAACCGTTTCACGGATTGGCATGAAACAGGGCTTAAAATTTTTGTTCTTAATATCATTTGGGACCAAAGCTTATTTATTTTAGAGCTTTGGCCCTAAATGACATCAAAAATAAAGATTTTAAGCTCTGTTTCATGCCAATCCATCCAAAGGAAAAAATTTGAGATTGAAATATCTCTGAAACAAATGGACCTACAGACTTCTTTCTGAGCTCATTTGATTCAGAATGAGCTATATTTTTAAGATATAGATAGTATAAACTATTATTAATTTCAATTTCTGTTTTACAGGTCATTTAAAACCATGTCAACGATGGGTATAGAACCCCCTTAATTTAAAATAATTTTTTTTTCATTATAAATACGTCATTTTTATTAGATTACTTAAAGAGTTGCAAATATTTCCATTAAATGAAGGTTTGAATGTTTCGCGAAAGAAAGCGGGCACGAGCGGGCATGACCACTACATTTGTAAATATGACAGAAAAACACAAAATTGCAATTTTTTCCGGAATTAGATTATTGAACTAATATAAATGCACGTTAATTAAATTAGATATTTTTGTGATAAAGACTCCTACGATATATAACAATTAGAAATATCAAAATTATTCTGTGACCAAACATAAATATAATAAAATTTATTAATTATTATATGACATAAAAAATTCTTATATTTTAACAAAAAATGCTATATTGATATCTTAAACATTCCTTTGCACCAATAAAAAAACGGTTTAAAAAAAACAAAGAGTGAAATTTAGCCCATATATACAGATAGAATCCATAGAATAGAGGAATTGCAGAAAAATTTGCATTTTAGAAAGTTTAAAAAAATGAATTTTGACCAAGAATTCAGCACATTACATTAATTGGAAGTGGAGTAAACGTTAAAAATAATGTATTGGCGAGCGTAATTCTAATTGCGAAAGCGTTAGTTAATATTAATTAAATTCAGATATTTAATTTTGTAATATAATTAATTAATATAATATAATGTAGACTTTAATCATATATAATGTAGCATTTATCATTTTTAAGTTAGACTTTATTATCGCGACTCCTCAATACACACTTACGTACTGCGGTTCCATGAGACTAGTGAGTGCATATAACACGATGTAGTTCTTATCTTGTCGAAGTCTCGTTTCAGGCTGCAAAAGGCGAGAAAGCAGAAAAACGGCGAGAAAGAGTAAAAGCCAAAACGCAAAATCAAAAAGCTTATATTGTAGAAATAGAAACAGATAACAGCAGTTGCAAAGCCGAAACGCAAATTCGTAACAAGAAATTAAATTACAGTCTCGCTAGGCTTCTCCATGCTTGTCTCGTGACAAGTTAACATTATCCAAATAACGGCTAGCTTAGAATCGCGGAGTCGACGCAACTCGTCACGAGACGAGGCTTCGCGGAAGCGCGGTTAATCAGCCGGCAGCACTCCATCAGATCTCAGCTTCCAATCACACACGCACACAATCACACTCGCAAGCAGAGTTTAGCAAAGGAAAAAAATGTTAAATTAAATCAAAGAACAGAAACGCGACACGCTGAGATATCTCGCCCGTACCGCAGTTATTGCTTGAAATTCGAGCAAACAAATTAAATACACGAAAGCTTTGTCGCACGTGCGAACGAATTCCCGGCAAGCGAGAGAGTGAGCGTTCGAAAGGCTGCCAGGGCTCTCTAGTCCCACTGTAGCAGTGTTGCCAACTCTTCTCCCTTGGAGTCGCGGGGAAGTGGTGGCACTGCGGAGTTCCGCTCTCGGAGCGGAGCCATGGCGGTTTATTTGAATCGGAGGCAGCTTTTGCGGTGGATCTGGCCGCAGCGGTGGGCCAAGCCGCTATTAATTCTTACCACGTTCCACGTTCCTACCGACGGGACGGTGTCGCAGATACTTGGCCGCTACCCTACTCGGCTTCACGCCTCTGGAAACAAAAACAGCTGATGTCTTAGTCGACGCCGCTGGTGGTGGAAGTTTCGTTCGTCGCGCGGCTCTCTCGCAGTCTATGCTACGCGACACACACATGCATACTCTCATTTTCTCTCTTGCTCTCACACATGAGCAGCTGATGAGGCACTGCCGGACTCTCTGGCTTGTCTTCTCTCGCTTCAGCGCGAGTTAATTTCTCTCATAATAAATAAATTATGAGGATGTCAATTATATATGAAAGAGTTTATTTTTACCTTCTTACTTATATTACCGAAGTAATTAATTTTGACCTCGACAAAATATTGGATCCTCTTGGATTATATTTGTATCCATATAATGCTCTAAATTAATAGTCGTTAATGTTTATGTATCGAAAGTTGATTATATTGTCGATATTCACTTGACGTCGGATCGCGGAGGCTGGCCCGTAAGGTTAACACGGGGTTCGCTCAAGAAGTAATTAAATAGCTGTTTTTGGTTCGGAACTTAAATCTTACTGAATTATGTTCCCATGTGTAGATAAGATGAAGTTAATGAATGTTAAATTTTATCAATTTAGAATTGATCAAATTGTCGATATTCACTTGCCGTCAGATCATGAAGTCGAGCGCATAAGAATAACACGGAGGCCGCGTATTAAGTAATGATTAATTATTTTACTTTATATTCTTGAGTGAATTTAACAGACAATTCGATCGTCATAAGATTATTAAATTATTAGTTCAGATTTTAAGTGAAAATAAGCTAATATTATTTTAATGATTCTAATTAATTATGTCTCCAATTAATTACTCTGGTAATATAAGTAACAAGGTAAAAGTAAACTCTTTCATATATAATGAACACCCTTATAATTTATGTTTATTAATAATAATATTACAAAGTTAAATATCCGAATTTAATTAATATTAACTAACGCTTTCGCAATTAGAATTACGCTCGCCAATAGATTATTTTTAACGTTAGCTTCACTCGACTTACAATTAATGTAATGCGCAGAAGTAGCATCGGGTGCCTGCGTAATAGCTGATGCTCGCCTCTCGACTTGGTAGCTTGGCTGCGTGCGATTCTGCGTCTCTGCTTCCTTGAAGAAGGTGCTCGTTGTTCTATCGACTTCTAAACGATGTAGATTATTCCTTTGGAGGTTGTTTTTCTGGCGTATTCCTTTTCCGTTGTTGTCCTTCCGATATCTTCAACCTTCCTGGATTTCCTTGAATTTTTGTTGATCTCGGCTATGGATTTCTCCTTAGTGATGAATCTTTTATTCTTAATAACTACTAATTACTTGCTAATAATAACTAATTTTAGGAGCTCACGGTAAATACTCACGGCTATTACTTTGATTGATAACGCTAGTAAAAAACCGGCAGCCTTTCGGTATGAAACTTCGGACAGGACTCAGCTGCTGTTCGTTTCGAGCTTCTATTTAAAGGTGATGTTTTGCTGAGGTTTTCACTTGTGCAATCCTTTGATGATGAAATTAAGACAGGTCCGAGAGATTTGTTTTTGTCGTTAATATGTGGCGATGAGTTCTCCGAGCTGCGTTGGCAATTTTTACGACTAAAGCAAAATTCCGAGGCTTAAACTAGGTTATAAAGTAGCGGCGATAAATGCTTTTGAAAATCAATGCATTTTCGGATATTTCTGGCGAAAGTGTTCCGTAAAGTTTTTGTTTTTATAATTAATTTATCGCTTGAAAATCGATAATACACATATTAGCATGATTTTTGAAGTTACATTATTCGAAATAAATAATATATTAGAGGTCTAAAAAGTCGGTATGTCACAGACCTCAAAAAGTAGCGTAGATATTTTATGATACAAAATTTAAACATATTGTATTAACTCTAAGCGGCTAAACAAAGATTTTGAACTTTCGTTATAACTATTTAAAACTAGCTAAATCCAAACGCACTTCACGCGTACTATTTTTTTTTAAGGTTATAAATGTGTTTTTTTATCATTTAGTTTCAATTATTTTAAATAAGAAAATTATTAGACAATTTTTACAAAATAAAGAAACGAAATTTGTTTATTTTATTTTAATTTAATTATTTCGTTTAATTAGTGAAATATAAATTTAAATTCAATTTAAAAAATTCAAACAGCGGATGTGGCGGATCCTCGCGCTCGATTCTTATAGATCAATTAACATCAATGTTTAAATGATTTACAAAATCTGGCCATCGTTTTTTTAAGAAATAGTATAATAGTATAATACGTACCTAGGGAGGAAAAGAATTGGCAAAGGTCAATTTAAAGAGCATAAAAACATCTATAATTTCAGAGAAAAAAAGTTACCCTAGCTATTATGGTTCTTTTGTTTTTGATAAAAACGTGTTTTTTTTTAAAAAGCTTACAATTCTTAAGTTAAATTATCAACTGCTCTAAAAAATGTTTGATAATTAAGAATATATGTAGCTATAATCTGTAAACATTTCAAGCCCTTTTGTCAATTAGTTTTTGAATAAAAAGCTAAAAACCGAAAAAAATGAGTTTTCTAGGACGAACGATTACGGAAGTAAAAAGACTTTAAATTACTTGAAATTTTTGGAAAAGGTAGATATTTTACATGTTCAGAGCTGTATAGTTTTTCTGCTTATGAAGCGTATTAGTTCAAAAGATATTAAAGTTTTATTTATTTGTTGCAATTTTTTGAATAGCTGTATCTTAGTGAATAATCGATCTCTTTCAATGATCCTCTTATTTTTTTCGATTTTAACTAAACTTTCAAAATTAAAAAGAATTATATATTATATAATATATATTATATGTTATATAATATATATTAGGGAGGCTCCGCCCCCCTGCGCGCTGCGCGCGCCAACCCCCCATAATTTTTACTCAAAATAGGATTGTACGGTAATTGGGACTCTTCGGGAGAAAAAATACGATTACATCCAAATCAAGGAATACAAGGTAACACTTAGACCCTTAATCTCTTGACACAAGTAAGTCATTTTTTCCAATGTTCCAACTGAAATTCCAAATTACGCGCTTGAAAATGTTTTATCAGCATTAAACGTCAAAAAGACATCTCAAATTAGTCCACTTAGAGCCACATTAAACAGTGAAGGTCTCAACCATGTAGCTTGTTTCAGATGACAGGTATACTTAAAACTCGAAGAGGCAAAAAAAATCCCAGAAGTCTTTAAAATAGAGTATGAGGATCATGATTACATCATTTTTGCAAGCACAGATGTAATGAGGTGCTGCATATGTAAACTTGAAGGACACCTGGCTAGAAATTGTACCAAAACAAACGATATGTACACAACTACTAAACCCACCGAATCTCAACCGAACCTCTCTAACAACATTGAACCCTCAGCTCTCTCGCAATCGGCAACAGATTTCAACTTATCGATGGAAATCGTTGACAATCCATCTGTCTCACCTCTCAATCAAAGTTTATTCCCGATAACTCATAGCTCACACAACTGTAATACAAACCTATTCTCTCAAACTCGAAGTAATCTTGTAGCAAACTCAGCAATGAAAATAAAAGAAATCACTCAGAAATAAGCTCAAACGAATCCCAAAATGACTTAAACATATCAACAGACGAACATGAAACAGCTAAAATCAAAAATAGTAAAAAAGAAAAAGCTGAAGATGACCATAAAACTAAAATAGAAAACCACCTTAAAAAAGCTCTAATTGAAACCCAAACGCTAGACGACGTAGATAAAAAACTTCTTTCTATCCGAAACTACCTTGAACAACCAAATATGCTTCTTAACTACCACCAATTCAAAAGCTTAATGGAGAACATAGTAGGGAACAAAACACCTGTCGAACTAATCTCTGAATACACAAGTAACTTCGAAGAATTTGTGAATTTCATAAAAGATGATATATACCCAAATGTAAGAAACCAGTCTATTAAAAACAGATGCACAAAACTACTAAAAAGTATAAAAAATCACGATACAACTCCAAGCCAAACGCCGTACCAATCTGAAACCGAAAATTAAATATAAAATGAAAACAAGATAGACATTCGGTTACAAGAAACAAATCTTAGTAAAATATAACCCTCTAAACAATGGCTAATATCCTACAGTGGAATCTAAATGGCCTGAAGGGCCAATACGAAATGTTAGAGAAAATTACCATAGATCAATGTATTGATATAATTACTCTACAAGAAACCAATTTAAAAACTAAAGAAACTATTAACTTAAAAAACTTTACGTGCTTCAACAAAAACCGAGACGACTGTCAATCCGCCAGCGGTGGTGTAGGACTACTTATAAGAAACCAAATCTACAGTCATACAATCAATTTAAACACCGTACTTGAAGCAGAAGCATGCAAATATATAATAAATAATAGAAATATATGTATATGCAGCATTTACCTCAGCAATCGCTATAAAATTAATACAACCTCACTTGAAGTATTAATAAATCCGCTCCCAGAACCCTTTCTACTACTTGGAGATATGAACTATCATAACATATTATGCAGATCACACAATACTAACAAAAGAGGTAAAACTATGGAAAACTTCATAAACAGCAATGATTTAATTTTACTAAATGACTCATCAGCGACTCATATAAATGTAGCAAACGGCAGGACTAGTAACATCGGCCTATCTCTCTGCACTAAAAATATTGCTACCATGCTAGAATGGGAAACATTAGACTAAACATATGGGAGTGATCACTACCCCATAATAATAAAATACGACCAAAAGAAGTTTTACTTACATCCACACACTCCAAGATACAAATTTCAAAAAGCCAACTGGGAGAAATACAAATCAACTATATCTGAAAATATGAATGAACTAAATACACTCATAGACGAAAATATTAACTCTAATAACATCAAATAAACGATCTAATTAACAAATTAAATAGTAGCATCTTAACAGCTGCTGACGAAAGCATACCCAAAACAAAAGGAAAAATAAGCAAAAGAACCATCCCATGGTGGAATAATGAATGCGAAGATGCAATAAAAAATGCAAAGAAAGCCTTAAATAAATATAAAAGACACAAAACCATGGAAAATAAAATAGAGTTTAAACGACTAAAAACAATATCCAAAAGAACCATAAAAACAAACAAAACAAAAACGTGACAAGAATTTTTGAACTCAATAAACCACTCACTCCCTACCAAGGAAATTTGGAACAAAATCAAAGCCATAAAAGGACGAAAATTCCAACCTATTGTTGCACTAGAAAACGAAAACAAAGCCATAGTCGATCAAACTGAAGTAGCAAATACATTGGCTATAAACTTTGCCAAAAACTCTAGTGATATAAACCATAACCCCGCATTCATAGTTCACAAACAGTCAATACAAAATAACGAAGAACTAAATATAAACCCTCCATACAATACCAACGACTGCCCTATCAACCAAATTATAAATATGACAGAACTGAAAGCAGTACTATCAAACACAAACAATTCTAGTCCCGGGCCGGACAATATTCCAAACTCATTGGTAAAAAATCTACCCGAAAACGCACTCAATAACCTATTAAAAATATACAACTTAATCTGGACAAACAACTTATTCCCGGATTTATGGAGGCAAGCGGTAGTTGTTCCAATACTCAAGCCTGGAAAAAACAAACACAACAAAGATAGCTATAGACCCATATCATTAACATGCTGCTTATGCAAAATTTTAGAAAAAGTAATTAACAATAGGCTTCGATGGTACTTAGAATCAAACAATATTTTATGCAAACAACAAAGTGGATTCCGAAAAAATTGCTCAACTACAGACTGCCTAGCACAGCTTGAAAATAATATATGTGATGCATTCAACAACAAACAGCATGTAATCGCAACATGTTTAGATATGGAAAAAGCCTACGACCTAATTTGGCGTCACAGAGTGCTAGAATTATTAATTAAACACGACATTTCCGGCAACATGTTTTATTTTATAAAAAATTTTCTAGCTGGAAGAAGCATAAAAGTCAAAGTAAATGACACTTGAAAATGGTGTACCACAAGGATCGGTATTAAGCGTGACTATCTTTTTAATTGCATTTAATGATATCTCGCACTGCATCTCTGCACCAGTTCACAGCATCATGTTCGCAGACGACAAAACTATTTTTATCAGAAGCAAAAATCTAAAAATCAGTGAAACTATTTTACATACATCTATAAACAAACTTATTGAGTTTTGCAATACATCTGGCTTCAAGATCTCTAAAACTAAAAAACAAGTAATCATATTTCAAAAACGAAGAACGAAGCCAAACGACGTTCAGCTATTTATCGGAAACGAAAAGATTAAAATTGTAAACCAAAACAAAAATCCTAGGCCTTATTTTTGATAATAAATTAAATTGGAAGCCACACATAGAAAACCTCAAAAAACAATGTTTACTCAAAATCAACATACTGAAAAATCTCTCAGCGAAAAACTGGGGTGCGAGCCAAGAGATTCTAAGAAACACCTATACTTCACTAATACAAGTTAAGCTGGACTACGGATGCCCCATATATAGCTCAGCGAGCAACAATAATTTAAAAACATTAGATACGTTACTGACATCTAGTATGAGGATAGCTATCGGAGCCCATAGAACAAGCGCAAATGCCAGTGTACTAAGCGAAAGGGGTCTAACTCCTTTAAATTTACGTCGCGAGAAAGGATCAATGAAATACGCAACTAGACTACTAACAACACCTAAAAATCAAACTTACGATTTACTCTTCAAAGAAATAGACTAACTTAAAACTACCGTCAAAAACAAACACCAGCCCTTCTATTCAAGAACAAGACAATACTTCAAAAAGCACAAAATGGAATTCCCCTCAGTATATAAAATAAACTATCAAAAACACCCCCCATGGACTACTGAAGAAAGCAGCAATACCTTCTTGCTAGACAAGGATAGCTACAACAAAACACAATCTCCTAAAGGAACAATACACTTACATATATGTAAAAGCGAGAACTCAATAGGATTTGCGACGTTATTACCCAACGAGGAAAGTATTCTGCTGAAACTCCCAAATTGGATTAGCAACCAAACCACTTTAGACTATATGAAAATAACACAAATCAGCCCAGTCACATCAATAAACCAACCAAACTTCATAAAAGCTCTACAAAACAACCAAAGTAAAGAGACAATAGAAAGAATTAAGGAGCAACTAAAAAATTTTAACATAAAAATATACGAGCCTTCTCATGCACACTCAAAAGTAATCCAAGCAGCCAACCAAGCACTTAAACTCCAATACAACAAACGCCACATCAACTTTCACAAAGAAGACTACTACAAACTCATTGACAAAAAATATATATCAGCTGGAACTCATTATGGCATAGCATAAAATATAATAAACTGAAAAATATAAAGAAAAACGTTCTTCAAAACAACCCTACACTCAAGCTATCAAGGCATGATCAAGTCATCATTACAAGACTGCGAATAGGACACACAAAATTCAAACATGACCACATACTTAACAAAGATAAAAAACAGGAATGTGACAACTGTAAAACACCATTAACAATACAGCACCTACTAATAGAATGCCCACTCTTGGCAACCAAGCCGCAAAAAACACAATAAAAAACAGCCTAACAAACATTCTTAATGATTCTACGCAATGCAAAAAAGTTATCAAGTACATAGAAGAAATCAAGTACAAAAACTAATATAACAACTATGTAAATATCATGTTAATAAAATAATGTAAATATATTGTAACTACAAATGTAACTGCTAAAACAATGTATTATTGTAATATAGTCGCTAATACCAGAAAGGGGGATGCAACACTAAATATATAAATGAAAAAATAAACTAAAATTAAGTTTCTTTTCATTTAAAGATAAGATTTTCATATTTTTCTGAATTTTTAATCGAGTTTATTTTGCAAAAATTGCACTTTAAAATCCAGCAGGGCTACCACCATAAAATTGAAGAAAAGAAAAAGCTCCTGAGTTAGGAAGATTGATATCGCACACCTTCCTGGGTTGATGCATACCAAGCCTTGAAGAGCCCCGGGTTGTGGCTTCCAGTTGGGTGTGGGAGGACACAGCACTAACCCCACACCTAGCACTCTACGTGCCTGGACTCTTTCCACTTCCCGAGGGAAAGCACTCGAGCCGATAGACAAGGTCTAGCGATAAGTGTATTACACTTAAGTTTAAATTCGATTGGGCGTGGGGTCGGTCCGCAGGAACCGATCCTAGAAAAAAAAGAGGAGTCGGATTAATTAATTCGACTGCCTTGTAATGGTGATCGGAGGATCAATAATCTGAATCTTCTTAACACTCGGCTTGGCAGGTTGAGTCGGATGGCGGATGACAGCCGCTGGGCACTCGTTAGCTCCCCTTGCCGATCTATTCTCCTTAATCCGATTCTTTCGGGCGAGTAATTGAGCTGCGTCCCATTGAAAGGCACTCTGGATCTCGGTCTGTGTAGAAGTTAAGACGCTGTTTGGAAGAGGCTCGGCTGCTTGCACCCCCTTCTCTTGAACTCCTCTCTTGCGTCCTCTCTTGTGTCATCATTCAGTTGTGTATCTTCATCATTCGAGTCTTCTTGAGTGTTTTGATCGTTGTTGACTTGAGTTAATTCTATTTCTTCTTTGGCAGCACGTTGCATACTT
>JAWWML010025131.1:0-14980 GCA_035047165.1 Ormyrus rosae
ATTTCATGATCAACTTAAAACATAAATATAGTTATGGTATAATAATTTTATATTTATTAATTTTTTTACAGCATAGTAAAAAAAAATATATAAACTTTATGAATTGTTTTTATTAATGCTAATGATAAGGGTTATGATATGATATGTAACATTACATTTATTTAAATCAAAATATTTTATTAGCGTGCATGAAAATTAAATAAAAATATGACGAAATCCACTTGAATTACAAAAAAATACCGTTGTGATTATTTAATATAAAATAAAAATATCATTATTGATTATTTAAATTAAAAAAGAGATTGTTTATGCGTTAAACGCATGAGCTTATGCGTCAAAATTTTAACTCGTATTCTTATTCGCGCGTCAGTTTCTTCAATATTCTGCTGTGGCGCTACTTGTCTACAGTCATGAACTGTGAGCGTAGACTTTTGTCAAACCATCCCTGGTGGTGGTTAGTCGCGAACGCTTAATATAAAGCGCGGTGTTCTCGCTTGTGTAAAGGTGGAGGGGATAAATCCTCCACCTGTGTGTGGCAAGCTGGAGGTCCCACCCTGCCAGCAGCACTAGTGATGTTCCCAACAAGCTTCAGATATGGAAGTCCTCCAATCGGCTCTTAACTGTAGCCAGCTTGTCGGGGCATGCTACGCGTTGCAGCTTCGTCACTTATATGCCCAACCGGAGTTAGTTTGCATACGGGGTGGCTGATTTTAGCGGGCAGCCACCTAGCGGATTTTCGGTGAAGTGGGTAGCCGCCTAGCGGCTGATCGGCGAACTAATGTAACGCGGCGCACAATTTAAATTAAGCCGCGATGCGCTGGCGTTACAATTGAGTGCGAACATCTGTAGTCATCTTTAACTTTTCAAGACAAGTGGTAATTATAGTTTAAAAAATTAGTGCTGTGGTGAACCATAATCTTATAGATTTTTTTTTCAGGTCTTTTCATAGGAAGGAAAAATCAGTATATAACTCCCTTAAGGATATTTTTAAACAGTCGTCTCATTCCGAAGATTTGCCACTGATTTATTCCAAATAGAAAATATTTCAGAAATCCGATGAACTAATGCACTCCCTTTAGAGGAACCTATCATAATTTGGCCATGCAATGTAAAAAGAAATTCATAGTCTTTTGAACTGCGAAATTTCAGTAACTTGCAAATCAATTGATAAATGATATATAATATAATACCGCCTAATTTTTGGTCTAAAAAAGACATGTAAAACGTAATGTTAATTATATTGCTAAATATTAACTTAAATTTCATCTTTACTAAATAATATAATAGTCATTTTTTCATAACATTCCATTTATAATATATACATTAATTGTTTCATTATTTCTGTGTTTTCTATGAGAAAGGTAATTTAGCAGCGTTTTTATTTATTGTTTCACAGATTATAAAGCTAAAAAATATAAGATTCTATATAATGTACCGCATACGAACTTTCATTATATAGAATATGTTGCAAATGTGTTTAAATAGCTAAATACGCAGTATAGCAGCGTCCTATGTATGTGTGTAATGTATTCCCGGCGACGCGTAAATCAAAATGTAGTCAGTCGTCGTTCGCACTCCGAAGTGGATATACGAAAATAAAAGTTCACATATATATATATAACTAAGTGTACATTTTTTCTACCTTGCTCTTGCGCTCAAATATCCCTACTAAAAGCAACAGAATATTTGTTTGTACATTTTTATAGGCTGCGGCTGATTGAAAAGGGAGATTCCTTTTTATCGAAGTGAGACATCCTGGAAGTACCCACGACCAAACTTGTTTTGACCGTAGTGCTTTGAAAACTATTTTTACTCAAAACCAAGTCAGAGGCACCTAATATAATAATAATATATTAGGAAAAATTAAATATAAATTATTTTAATTTTGTCTTCATGTTTTAGGATTACTATTGGGCGATAATGGATACGGTTGTAAACCCTACTTATTAACTCCAGTAGTAAATCCAATCAATGAATTCGAACGCACGTACAATGAAAAACATAGAAAAACGAGATGCGTCATTGAAAGAACATTTGGGCGCTGGAAACGCAAATTTTTCTGTTTGCAGCGTACTTTATTAAATAAATCAGACAATTTCATTGCCATCATTTGTGCTACAGCAGTACTATGGAATTTGCATATTGATTTATTGCAAAATAGAAATCATTTGGCCATTATTCACGAAGATGAAGAACCTTAAGAAAATAATTATTTATTAGATCAGTCGCCCGCAAACGTAAATGGTTTAGATTACCGCCTAAACTTTATCATGCTAAATTTTGTTTAATTCTATATTCTTTGTTCATATTTAAAGTTATTTGTATATTTTGCGTATATTCAATAAATAATGAAATTCTTAGTAGAGTAATTAAATAAATTGTAGGAGGCTGGAGGTAGCCTAAGCGTTTCGTCTCAGGATTGTCCACCAAGACTCGTTAGTGGGGCTGACGATGGACAATCCTTGCCCCAAACGCCATGAGTACCCCCTGAGCCCGAATTCATATATCCTCTTGCCTCGACTGGTCTGCTAGCGAGCGCGACAAACCCGGCGCTACGCCACCTAGCGACCAGTCGGGCGGCACCCAAAGGCGCCGAGGCTCTTTTCACTCCCCAAGGCCTTCCTCCAACTCTCCCATCATAAAATGCCTACAAAATATCAAATTTTGGAATGTGGAATGATCCCTCCAGAACAAAAATGTCTATTTGAAGTGTTAAATGTCTCAATGGGCATGTATTCTGATTCATTCAAACAGAAATATGATATAATAGCTTTAATTCTTAAAACTACTTAATGTTAATGTTTAAATTATAATAAGATAATTCCAGTTTTATTAGAAAAGGAATTGAAAAATTGCCAAATGAATATAAACTGACTCCTGGAATCGTCACGAAAGTGCTGCATTCGTCGTTGTTACAGGAATTCAAGTACTTCCATGATTGATAATTACAGAAGTAGAATGTAAAATATAATAATCATAATAAGAATCAATCGTTAAATGAAAATAATTAACAAATACTCATGAAAATAGATTTATTTAAATTTTTTTCATCATTTATTATATTAACGCACTCTGAATGAATTTAATATTTATACAACTACTTTATAAAAAGTA
Source organism: Ormyrus rosae (assembly GCA_035047165.1). NCBI lineage: Eukaryota > Metazoa > Arthropoda > Insecta > Hymenoptera > Ormyridae > Ormyrus > Ormyrus rosae. The sequence continues at coordinate 3,115 of JAWWML010025131.1, forward strand.
ATGTACAAGTTATTTTAAATAAAATAGCTTGACCGTTTAATCAAGTTGCAATATAAATTAACTTATTGCAACATTTGTTACACGAACTGTCAATTTTTTAGATGAGGTGCGTAACTATAAAGTATTACTCATTGGAAGCTAACCTTAAGGCTGAGATGTGAGATGTTCTCAAGTCTCAAGTCCGTCTGATGACTATGAATAGTTGAGAAATGCTCACTGTCGTACATACAGGTCTGGGAACCCCGGTGGTGGGGGTGACGCTCTTAGATCATGTAGGTAGAGCTCCGTATTTCGGCCACGACGTGAGGCGTTGTGATCGAATCCCTCATAAAGTCCTAAACTTTTTTCTTGTGGCTTCTGCGCTTTGCTAAAGTGTGATGCAAAAAAGTTTTAAAAACAAATTATAAAATGCCAGACACATGTATTGTAGAAAATTGTGCGGCAAGAAAAAAAAAGACAGTAAAAGTATCTACTTTTAAAGTACCTCATTAATAGACATGAAATCGAGAAGTAGATTTATGCAAATTTATGATTTATGTAAATCAACATTTTTTAAATTTAATCTGGCGTACAGAATTTATTAAATACGCATCTAACGCGAATGTTTTTGATAACGATTGATGATGTATTAGAAAATTATAATTTTATATTTCCTTGTAAAGAACATGGATCTGATATCCTAGCTTATGCTATTTATTATTATATACGTCTTAGAATGCGACAGTACACGTATCGAGAAAATCAAAAATTTAAAAAACAATCAGCTGTCAAAAGAAAAATGTCTAAATTAGAAATAACGTTATATAACAATATTTATTGTTTATGTTTAAAATATTTAAATAAATTTTATATAAGCATTTAAAGCACTTAAGTTTCTAATTATTATCAAAATCCTTATCTTTAATTAAAATTCGTTAATAATTAATGTTTATTAAAAATTATTGAAAAAGAACCGCGCGTACACAAAGTCACATATTTTTCTTTACTTATTTTTCATTTATTTTGATTAAATTTTTATAATTTTGAATTATTAATTGTTAAATATTTTTTCCCGCCTCTGTATATACAAGTATTACTGCGCATGCATCACTATAGGATACGATTGCAGCGCACCCTGTGCCGTGGTAAATTTGAAAACTATGACTGTGTCATTTAAGAGCGTCACTCCCACTACCGGAGTTCCCAGACCTGTATGTACGACCGTGGAATTGCTTTTCCAGCATACCGTGAAGTTAGTTAGACTTATTATAATAACCTTCGCATCATCGGTAAAAACTAAGAATCTAAACAATTTAAACATCAAGTAAAAATAGCCACTAAAAGAAAAAAGAAGCTTTGTCACTTGCTTTGAATTCTTAACCTCTGAAATTTAAAACAGCTGATATGAGATTAGTGTTGATATTAATGGCTCAAAATCATTGCATGCTTTAAATTTATCAAAATTCTTCGTGAAGTCAGCTACACTTGCTGATATTGATAATATCGTACTTTGCTCGTGCGTATTTGTATCAAAGATACCGGTTTTTATTTATTATTTATTTATTAAAATATCGTTAATTTATTAAAATAGTACATTCTGCAACAAGGGGAGAAAATAAGCTAATTCTAGCGAGGGTGAGGTATTCAGCATGAGTGCTAGAAAGTTGGATAGATGATCGTGCATTTTAAATTGTACACATAAATAGTAAAAAAAATAGTTTAAAACGGAGAAAAAAAATTAAAAAAAAAAAAAAAAAAAAATAATTTTAAAAATAAAAGGAAGTGACTTTTTGTCTTCGGCTACAACCTAGTTCCACCGTAGCGCCGAGTAGCCTGCCGTAGATCAATGCTTCGATCGATGCGCCGCGCAGCAAGTGCGCTGGCGCAGACTGTCAAGGCGGAAGAGAGCGTTCGAACTCTCAACCGCCGAAACACTCTCCATGGATCAGTTCTTGCGCGTGGACGTGTTTTGATTTTTTGGTTACTAGCTACGCGGTCGTGACCTCGTGGCCTTTGGTTTTTGGTTGATCATTTTAATGGAGTCTCCGGCGAGACAAGGACTTTGTTAGTGGTGCTGCGAGATACACAGCTTGGCTTTATTCGTGTGGTTTTGGGTTCGAATTAATCGACTTTTCGCGTGTGCTCGTGTGTGTGCTCGCGGTGCGCGCGACTTGGCCTTTGGTTGTCGCGTTTCGTCGCGGCTGGCGCTCGTAAAAATTAGTGTATAAATTCTACAGTGAATTTGGTTAGTTATAAAGCTTATTTTGATGTAAATGATTACATATTACGCGTGTTTTATTGCTTTTCCGGGCGGTGAATGCACGCTCCTACCCCGCACTCTCGACTGAGCTTCCCGATTCCATTTTTCCCTTCCAGAATTTTCCTTTCCTACAGTTTCCCCTTTCTCCAATCCCTTGTGGCCAATTTTGTGTTCCTACAAAATTATCACAATGTATACGCCTGGATCTCAGCTTTTACTGAATGGATTTGCATCTTTCACGGTTCATTTTTTTCTTTTTTTGTGATGGCGGCAAAAAAAAATCTTGTTTTGTTTAGTTTATTTGTTTTCGGTTTATCGCAAATTTTCAATTTTCGAAAAATTTAATTTTTTTTTTTATAGGATTGAGATATTTCAATCGAACGAAGACCATTTTAAAGAGCATAAAAATACCTATAATTTAAGAGAAAAAAATTACTTTAGCTTTTATGGTTCTTTTGTTCTTAACCAAAACGTGTTTTTTTTAAAAAGCACTTTTATTTTTTTTTAATGTATTAACGTTACTATAGGAGATTGTTGTAAAATGTAATTTTGGACTACAATCTTGAATTATAGTCAGGTACTATAGTCATCCTCTCTTAAAAAAGTGATGAAGGAAAGTTGAAGTTGGAAATGCATTGGCTGATTCTGATGAATTGAAAAATGTGATTGGTTAATGGTGGCGCTGCAGTTATCTCTAAAAACTGAATATCATTGGCTGTTGAATCGTAAACAAGAAATGTAACGGAACGAAAGGAAACCGAAATATTGATTGTGTTTGATTGGTTTGTAATAATTGAGTGCGACGATCCACTACATATGCTAAGTTTAAATTTTTAAATTGAGTTTTTATATTTAAGTATTTAAAGCTAAATATTTAAGTTAAAATAGAATCCAAAAATTTCGTTTCTTTATTTGATAAAAATTGTCTCATAATTTTATCATTTAAAGTAATTAAAACTAAATTATAAAGAAAATTTGCATTCATAACCTAAAAAAAAATATGTAGTACTCGCGAAGCGCGTTTGGATTTTGCTAGTGTAGTAAGTACTACAGGAAAATTATGTACCATGCAGTTACGTTACGTATATAGTTAGGTATTGTAGTATTGGATTCTATTTTTGTTGTAAATATTATATTATATGATTATAGTATATAGTTGCAGATTATAGTATGGGTACTAACCTCTTATAGTAGTACGAAATTATTATACGTTTAATATAATTAAACATATTATACGTTTAGTATAAAGAATTATAAGTTAAACTATAAGAATAATTATAGTAAACCTGTAATAATTTCGCGATATTATAAGTATCAATTATAGTCAATTAATACTATGGCCACCAAAATGTCACTATAATCCTCACTTTTTCACTATAGTTTATTCCTATAGTGATGTACTACACACTCTTATGCATAATAATAATACTATAGTACTTACTTCATGGTTGTAGTGACTTACTATAGTTCAAGATTATGGCCTAACACTACATTCTACATAACATTACTGTATTACCTGACTGTAATCCAAGATTATAGTTTAAAACTACATGTTTCATAATCTTCCTGTAGTATTTACTACATGACCATAATCTAAAAATACATTCTTATATAGTTTAACTATAGTTGGACTACAACCGATATTATAGTAAGTACCATAATTCTTTTTCGTAAGGGAGAGCCGCAACAGCCAACTTTTTCGGTACTCATGCACTCAGCGCAATTATCGTACTTACTAAAGTTGGTTGTAGATCAGGTGCGTCGCGATCCTCCAGCATGATCGACGGGTATGAGCTCCACCCCCATCACCGAAAAATCAGATAGATATTTCTTAAAAATGCCTCCGAAAATTTCGGACTGACCGGGATTCGATCTCACACCCTAAGCAATGTTTGTCTTGAAGAACCTTAAAAACTAACTAAAGAACCTAATAAAGATTCTGTATAATGTTAATTGCAAATACTTGAACAAACTTACAAAATTTGATCATGATTGACCATTTATTTTTGGAGATATTAATTATTAAAATTAACGAATTTAGGGATTAGCATCTTACACGTGTGGAGGTTATACTCTGAGTACTTTTTTGAAAGATAATAAAAAATATATGAGAAGAAAGAGAATTTAACGCTGAGTTGATTAACGTTTTAAAAAATATAAATGACCAGTTACTTTTAGAGCAGTAAGACCAAATCGCAAAGAAAGTTGGTAAATACAAGTACCATTCGGCCGTATACTAGATAGGGAGCGCGTAGTATGCCACGACAAAAATCGTTTTTGAGCTTGCTCGACTCGCGACTACAAATTTGTTTATAACTTTTTATCTATGGCATTTAGAGAGACACGGTTTTCACGCAGACCTTTGTTAATACTTATTGCATAATGTTATTGACAAATATTTGACAATTTCAAAAATTCATAATAGACTTTTGTCGATTAAAGAAAAAAATTTTCTGAATTGAAAGTTAGTTTTTTTTTTAGTTTAATAAAATGTTTAATCAAATTGTGCTGGTACAGTATGTATCTAGAAGTATTCACCTCGGCAGATTGAAAATAAAGTAATTTTTATTTTCCGTGCGATCGCGTCGCGAGCTAATGTTTTTACGTCAGGATAGTAAGTTGAAATTGTCAGCTACTCTGCTCGCACAAGAGTCAAAAGCGATGATTTCTTCGCTTTTTTCCCCGCAGCTTGAACCTGAGGACCCTCTTTAAAACAGCCATCTGCACATTTGAATTAAGCAGATACAGTTGTAAGAGAGTCAAACGACGCAGAGCAAAAAAGCGGCCAAAACCGCAGAAAAAGACAATAAAGAACGTAATCTTTATGTTAAACGATTACGTTCAAAAACTTCAACTTTTTCTTCCATAAGAATCTACGTTAAATAGTAAAAGTTTCGGCACGAAAAAACACAAATCGATAAATAAAATAAAATATAAAGCTGCCGTTGACAACTTTTCTTCATCTTTCTTCAGAGAAAAAACCAGAAAAAGCGCTTGTTTTTGTTTTAATTTTGCAATTTCACAAAACTTCATACCTGAGGTCAGACTTTGGTTTGTTGGTCCGATATTAGGGGTACTCTTAGAAAACGATTCCAAAAAACGCCTATATGTCTGATTTCCCAAAAAAATTGCTATTTCAACTCGACTATCTTGTGTTTAATTTGGCTAAGTGTTCCTGCACTAGATTTTCTTTGCGAAAGTTTTTCTGTGAAAAAAATTGGCATTAAATTTGGAGTCTGGGATAATTTGTACTGATACTTCAATTTATTAATTGCAGAATTTGTTCATATAAAAGTTGGGGTGTCTGCTTTGAGGATGAATGACAATATTGATAGTGAACGCTTTGGAGAAGTGCTTTTTAAGCCTGAGGATGAAGAGTTCTGGAAATTTATGGAGTCATCATTTATTAACATACCAAGATTAGAAGTACGTACTGAAACAATAGAACAGATGTTTGATAGATGTATGAGAATATCGCACTTCTTACCTAAATCCAGGGAACAACTCTGGATTGAGTGTGCAGCTAAACTGACGAAGACTAGTAGGAGGGTCCTTAAATTCGCCAAGAACATTTACTTCACTACACTTGATTATACTGACCAGATAATTCTTCTTCAACAAGGTATCCTACTATCAACATTCATCCATTATTTCAATAGTTATAAATTGTTGTTAAAAAAATTTTTTGTAAATTATTTATTTCTTTGAATGATTCCAATAAAATAAATATTTTTGAACTAACAAATCGAATGCTAATACATCCGAATCTGCAGGTGCCTTTGAATTGGTAGCGATACGCATGAGTAGATACATTGAGCCTTCGACTAAGTGCCTCCTTCTTGACGAAACCATTTTGCCGGAAAGGGCATTCTACACAACGGAAATGGAAGAAATCGACGTGGTGTCCTCCATCTTCAATTTTGCCAAAGATATCGCTGATCTTAAGCTCACGGTTGCCGAACTCGCAATCTTCAGTGCTATCGTACTTTATAACCATGGTTGGTACATTACCTATTCACACCTTTACCAGTTATTTGAAATTCAGTAGCATCGAGTCATTCGACTAAAGTATCTTTGCTTTGCGTGACACGCGCGATCGTGGGAAAGCTAATCGTAGAGTCAGAGCTGCTGTTTCGTAAGTAGTCTGACTAAACCCGCTTGTAATTTAATTCTTTCGTAAAATTTGGTCAAATCTATAATCTTTTCTCCGTGAATGTACCTGTAGTTATTAGTTGTTATGAATCAAATTTTTTGCCTATTGCAGAACGTCTCGGACTGATATCCGGGAATGAAGTTGAGCATCGGAAGAAGTTCATGATGCGTGCTCTTAAAGCAAAGTTGGATCACAGTGACAGGCAGCCACTGCAGAATGGTGTGACGGTGTACGACGCGTTGATCGCCAAGATCCCAGAGCTGAGGAGGATCAATATCATGTTCGTTACCGCGGTCGCCAGATTCGAGCGCGAGCATCCTCACATCATGTTTCCACAACTTCATCAAGATCTCTTCAGTTGGGCTCGGCAATGGCTGCGGGCCTTCGCCGCGTGAGGAGCAGCACCAGCGGCATCACCCATTATTACCATCATCATGAGACAACTAAATTAAACTGCTTGAAACAACTAAACTGCTTGAACAAATATATTAAAATGACGAACGGCTCTGTCAATTGTATTTTCTACTGCAGATTTACAGTATTATATTTGAAAAAATAGTTTTGTTATGATGCTCGATATCAATTGTCATCGCACACTTTAAAATTTGAAGACTACAATAATACCTTTACTTCACATTATCAAGTTTGATTGCTCGTTTTTACAATCACCTTTAATCTTGTTGTTGATGTTCTGCTCGTACAAACTCGAACTTCATTACACTTTACGGACCATGAACGAGGAATATTGGAGTAGGTTCGCCATGAGGCCCAGGAACTGGGGCTATCACAGGTGTTAGTCCTGTGAAGAATGGTAATTAATTATATGTACTGTTTAGCTACGGAGGCTTGCTAGCCTTCTTTATGTTGCTACATATTTTTTTACTCAGATTTCGGAACTGTAGATAACGCTGAGATGCGGCATGATGCTGCAGTAGAACTCGATCATATAACAAAAACAAAAAAAGTTTCTTTAGTAGATTTGGATAGCTCGACTGAATCTTGAGATTATCTCTATAAGTCAAGTTGCAGCATCGAAAATAAAGCATATCATAAATTGTCAAGTACAATTTTAAAAAGCGTTTAATAATAATTTTTGAAATTGTTCTAAAATATGTTATAATTGTATTTTGAAGTATCAGAAACAAGAATAAATGGTTCTGAAAAAATGTCTGTATAGATGTGTGTTTCACTTATTCGTTTTATTTTATCGTCAATTTTCGATTTTTGAAAAATTTAATTTTAATTTTATTTTAATGATAGAATTGAGATATTTCAATCTAACAAAAAGCATTTAAAGAGCATAAAAATATTTATAATTTCAGAGAAAAAAAATTACTCTAGCTCTTATGGTTTTTTTGTTTTTCCACAGAAACGTTTTTTTTTTTAAAAAGCTTATAACTCTTAAATTAAATTACCAACTGTACGAATTATTACTTGGCTCTTATATGATATTACGTCAATCTTAAAATATAAAACTTAGTCATGTTTAAAATGTGCTTGAATGCCTAATCCTTTCATAAAAGAGTGCAGATTGAGTGATTTGATATTATTATAATATAAATTAAAGACGCACTTAACGTGGAAGTTCAATTTAAAATTTATGAAAAAGTGTCTAGACATAAGTAGGACGTTCAACTTATTATCACGAGTATATTCAGTAATCTAAAGTATGGCTATTGTTAGAAAAATATAAATGTGTGCTGTTATCTTCTATTAAATGTATTTAAAAAAAATATATTTTACATAACTTTTCAAGATCACCTTTGGATTGCTTTTAAATTTCTAAGATATCATTATATTTAATTTGATTTAAATACATCAATACTCGATCCTTTCAATAAATTTCAAAATATAATTTTAAAACAAACACCTACCGTTTATAATATAAGTTGACTATATGCGAAAAGCATTTTAAAGCTAATAAATACACCGGCTCTGTTTCTCTAATGAAATCACTCCATTGATCTGAAATGAAATCAAAAGCAATATCAGAGAGAGAGAGAGAGAGAGAGAGAGAGAGAGAGAGAGAGAGAGAGAGAGAGAGAGAGAGAGAGAGAGCGGCACCTTCAGCAAAAACTTGAAAAGCAACGACCGCCTCGCTCTCTCGAGCCTTTAAAAATAAGTCGATGAACGAGGTACGAAAAGCGTATAATGGACGATCGCGGCCCGAGAGCTGCGGGGAGATCCGCAGATTTCCAGAGGTGGAGTTGGTGCACGTGGCAGAAAGACGAATGCTCCCCGGCCCTTATCGCGACGCGGGGAGCGCGCCCCCGGATTTCCATTCGGCAGAAAGCACACCCGGCCGCGCCGCCCGTCGAGAGAGGTTAAACTTGCTAAATTTTCGTAGGCCCGCCGACTTTTGTGCGCGCCGCGCTGAGCCTAGTTGCGGGACGTATATTTCTTCTGCGAGTGTCACTTTTAACGATCGCGTTATATAATGGCCGGATTTAAAAACGGACCGGCGATTCAGGATCTTTTGATTTCATTAAGGTGGAGCGCCGAAGGGCTTTTAGCGTTTGAGCGCTGGATTTGGCTGTTTCGAGAGCTTTTGATGACGTGATTGGAAGCCCGCAAATTCATAAAGCGGTTTGAATATTAGGAATGGAAGAGATCTATCTTTGTAGGTAAAATGGATTGGGAAAGTTCAGGATATGTTCGCAATAAAATTGAAAAATCGCGAAGAATGATATTATGGCGTTAAAAAGAATTTCCGCTGAAAATTATTTAAGATCGAGGAATGTGATAAAGTCACCAGATAGAATGTTGAAGCTGTCTTGATGAAATTTTCTGAAAAGTTCAATAAAATATAGGAGAAGTTCCAATTTTATTTAATTAAATAGTCTTAAAATAAAATGGTACTTATGAATCTTTAATTATATTCGTTTCAAGTTATTTGGAATAAAATGTGAGTAATAATTGATAAATCAAAGAAGAACGTTTTTTTTTTGTTTCTTTCTTATTACAAAAAAAGCCGCATTTCAAAATATGAATCTCACTTTAGAGTACAATGACTTGAACAGAAAATAAGGGCATACGACATTAAGTATTCCATACCTTTGAGAATTATTCGATTTACTTCAAAAAATCTAAAAACCATTACCCTCGGATTTTCCTTAGATTTCCCCGTTCAAAGCCGGCAGCAACATTTTTCCTTCCGACAACGCGGCGACTCCGGCCTCTATTTCCCCGTACTTAACCAGCCGCGGCGTCTTTTCTCCATCGATTCCCGCAGTTCCTCTTTCTCTCTCTCTCCCTCTTCTTAGCCTCAGTCATCCCTCGTGAGCAGCAGCTCCGCGAGGGCAAATAGACTTCAGTCTTGCATAAATTCACGCACGTATGAACTCGTTCGCGGAGTCGGTCGGGGGAGAGTGAGGAAGGATTGCGGCGCCCCTCGCGCGAGAGCCAAGTTTCGCGGCTTCCGACCTTTTCCGAGGCGAGGGATTGCGGGGAGGGCGCCGAAGCTCCGCAGGAGTCGAAGGAGATGGATCGGCGCGAAAATGCTTCTTTGGCTGGCAAGTTCTTCGTCGCCGGGCGCGGCTTACGGCGAGACAATTGCGATTGTTCCGCTGGAATGCGCGAGACAATTCTTCGCTGATGAGCTCGGATTAGGGGGAAGCGAGGCGGGGCACATTTTTATCGGGAGAATTTTTCGGCTGATTTATTTATTGAAGATTTCCGAGGGATTTGCGGGGCGCTTCGCGCAGCGAAGAAATTGTGGTGGAAAATGGTTTTCGCTCGATTGTTAATATTTGACATATTAATAAATTTAAAATGATTTAAAAGTAGGCGATGGATTGGCTTTTCAGAAATGAAAACAGATTTTCATCTATATATCTTTCTAAGGAATCCATAGTGGTACGGATTTTTATAACCAATTTTCGAGGTCCGCAATTTCATTCAGTGGTAAAGTTTTTTTTGGCTTATAAACCAAAATATTCCCTCTAAGCTCGAATACACGTCGATTTTTCTCCAAAAGGCAGAAATTTACGACGAGACAGTACACCGAGAGTAAAGCACGCGCGCGTACTTTCAATTTTCCTCGTAACCTCCTCGTGATAAACAAAAATATGAAAACTGTCTCCGAAAGACTCGGCGATATCGGTGAGCGAAATGCGCAAACATTGGCATTCCTTGCGTCCTCCGCTTGGCCAGGTAAGCGCTCCATCATTATTTACGACCTTCCTCTCGCTGTCTTTATGTCGCGTTCGAAGCACGTCCGATATTGTCGCGTGTTTATACGTATATAACAGAAGAAAATCTATAGCCGAAGGCTAGTAGGACAATCTTTATTCTCGGCGAAACGAACGATAGTCCACCACCGGCGACGGTGGGGATCCAGTTGTTTGTGCCGCGGCTGAACGGCGCGGGAAAATATTTCGTGAGAGGTGTAGTACGACAATCGAGAAATAAGGTGGCTTGAGAAAATATTTGTCCTGTTGCAATTGAATTCGGTTGGGTGGTTGTTGGGGAATTTTTTGGAGGGAAGGGGGAGGGCGAGAGACGATATTTCATGACGTTTATTGTTTTTCTTGCTTTTGTATATAAATTTTAATATTGGCCGTTAAATTTTCGTCAAAGGATACATTTAAACCGATTCCTCCTGAATGGGTATAAAATTGTCTCGGATTATATTTTGTATAGAAGTGTGAGTATCAGTAAATTATATAGATATGTACATGAAAACGCGTGGCATTCAATGTTAAAAAAAAAAAAAAAAAAAAAAAAAAATACAAAGTGGTGGAGGGCCCGTAGTGTAGCCTACTTACACCTAGTGCTTAAGAATCTCGCCTCTGCCTGTTTGCTCTAAGCCTCGAATCCGTTCGGTCGCAACTTTAGCGTGTTCCCGCACAAACCCTGAGCGTTCGAGAGACCCTGCGTAGCCTTGAGCGTGAGACAGCGAAAAGCAGCGAGACACGAGCCGAGTGGAGTCCAGCAGTTTTTTTCACATCTTGTAAAAGTAAGTGCATTAAATATCATTGTACAGCATAATCGATAAAATATTTATAATATTTAATTAAACTAGATTACGCGATTGAGTCGAATGTCGGTCGCGTGTTCGCGAAAATATATTTTCCCAACTCGGGCATGAAATGGCCCTCATTTCACACAAGAAAGTAGCGTAGAAAATCGAGTATTCCAAACGTTTGTCAAAATTATTTGTCTGAGCGGGGAAAAATGTCATTTTGTCATTATGTTATTTTTCGCCGCCTCCGGCGGGGCTTACCGGACGGAAAAGTTACTTTTTTTGCTTATAAAAATTTTTCAAAAAAATTTTTTTTTTTTTATTTTTTTTTTCTTTGTTTTAAACTATTTTTTACTATTTCTGTGTACGATTTGAAATGCACGATCATCTACCCAATTTTCTAACACCAAATGTGGGTCTTCCATGCCCTCGTTGAGACCGTAACCTTTCTACACCGAATTGTTTTACACGCAAGGTACTCCACACACCTTTTTCAACACAAAAGTATTGT
>JAWWML010025142.1:0-14973 GCA_035047165.1 Ormyrus rosae
ACGATAAGCGGCGCTGCCAAGTCTCTCGCGCGCGCACCATCTCACCGGTCTAAAAATCGACCGGGATCAGGCAAAATCCGAGCACACAAACATGCACGCACACACGGGAAGCAGGGACAATCCCCCTGCCGCGCTCGCTCTCATACACATACATAATACGCGACACAGGGACAATCCCCTGTCGCGTTCGCTCTTGACCTGTAATGAAAACAAAATATGTATCTCGACTTTGAGTTGCCGGCGCGGTTCTCGGACGCACGCCGGTTCAAGTCGAGAAGCATGCGGTCGCACCCGCTTCACCCGTTCTCGCTCTTTCTCTCTTTCTCCTTCTCGGAGCTCAGCTGCCGCGCGTCGACCTATACTCTCGCCGTCCTCTCTCGTCGGTCGTCGGCTCTCCGCGCATGAAAAAGAAAATTCACCTTTTAATAAGGTGTTAATTTTCTGTGCGGAGAGCCAGGCAGTTTTTCTCTTTTTTTTTCTTTTAAAAGCAATAAATGCTTTGACGGTCCGTACACCGTCACACATTCATTTATAAAATTTATTAATCTATAATGTATTATTTTTTCAAACATTTTTGCAATATTTGAAATTAGGGATATTGATCTAATAATTATTGGGAATAAATTTCTCCTTAGAGTTATGTGTCGAAATAACTTCAGCTATTTTCAAAACTTCTGGCCATATAGCCCTATCAATGCAGAGATTAAAAATGTGAACAAGTTGATCAACTATGTATTTCGTTAAGGTTTTTAATCTTAGGGTATTAATATTATTAGTACCCACATTTTTATTCTGCATATTGTTTATAATTTTCAAAATTTCCATATGGTTTTTCGGAGTAATAAAAATGCTTCTGCTGTTCATGGGTGGAAGTCTAATTTCCTCATTTCTTGTAGGTATTATACTCTCACTTATCTTTTTCCCTATTTCGTAGAAAAATGTATTCATGCATTCCGCAATAATTGTTGAATCTGCAATTTTCATGTTGTTATCTATTATATAATTAATGTCCTTATTACCTTTACTCTTTCTCCCTATATTTTGATTAATTATATTCCAAAGACTCTTTGGGTTGTTCATCTTAGCCTTTATTTGCGCTTTATCAAAAGTCTCTTTAGCTTTGTTAATTATCCCCTTTAAGATTGAATTATATTTTTTATAATTCTCTTGTTTTATTATATTGTTTGGATCTTTTTTCCATATTTTATAAAGTTTCTCTTTGTTGTTACAAGAATTTATAATCGCGGTGGTTATCCAGTTGTTCCTTTGTATTGTATAATGTGTTTTTCTTTTTTTCACAGTTATTTCAGCCTTGTTTATACACATTTTTATTTTCCTAATTAAATTGTTCAATGCTATGTATGGATCATCAATTAATGATATTTCAGACCAATTTATTAATTCTGCAGTCAGTGTTAGTTTATTATAATTTATTCTATTACTAGTAAGATAGTTTTTAGTTTGTTTAATTTTGTTCATAGTCATAAAAATTGGAAAATGATCATTTAGCGGGATTCTTAATGTGAATGTTTTGTAGTCAATTTTATCAAGCTGTATAAAAATATTATCTATGCATGAGCCCTTATTGTTATTGACTTCCGATGGTCTGATAATGTTACAGAAGCCCGGGCAGTACCCATGTTGCAACAAGATATGTAAAAATTCTTGATTAATTAATTTCTGACTCAAAATATCAAAGTTAAAATCACCCTTTATGAGGTTATTTTTAAATTTACTATTATTTTTTATCAATTTTTCTAAAATTACCAAGAATTCCGTTTTACTTATATCATGTGATCTATAAAGTGCTGATATCATAATTTCTTTATTATTGTTAAGGGCTATTTTGGAATTTATAATTTTTAGATTGTTTATTTTTATTATTTCAGTTGTCTCCGTTATGTAATCACTTATACACATAATCAGGCCATATGACTTGTTAATCTTACTATTATTATAACACAATTTATATCCCGGTATTTTAAAAAATTCATAATGTTCTAAATTCCATGTTTCAGTGCAAACAATGATGCATGGCTTTATGAGAAGACTTATATATTGCTTAAATATTTGTTTATAACAATTAAATTCTTCCCCGGGTTACATAGGTTTCGGGCCTACTTATTTATTGTTTACATACTTGTTTATAACAATTATATTCTTCCCCGGGCTATGTAGGTGCCGAGCCTACTTATTAATTGTTTAACAATTTGATATAACGGTTAAATTCTTCCCTGGCTTCCGTAGGTATCGGGCCTACTTATTGGTTGTTTAAATATTTGTTTATAACAGTTAAATTCTTCCCCGGGTTACGTAGGTGTCGGGCCTACTTATTTATTGTTTAAATACTTGTTAATAACAATTAAATTCTTTCCCGGGCTACGTAGGTACCGAGCCTACTTATTTATTGTTTAAATATTTGTTTATGACAGTTAAATTCTTCCCCGGGTTCCGTAGGTGTCGGGCATACTTATTTATTGTTTAAATACTTGTTTATAACAATTAAATTCTTTCCCGGGCTACGAAGGTACTGAGTCAGAAAGAGCTCAGCATCAACGGTTTGGCACAGACGTTGAGGGTGAAGCGGCGGAGGACCGAACTTAAAAGCAGATGCGGAGGCCGTACCATGGTATCCGTCAGTTGATATGGAAGAATTGGAACCGTTGTTTCAGATGACAGCGATAGATACTAATGACACGGACGACAACAACGGCTCGCAGTGATCTAGGAAGAGGCCAACGTCAAGTAAGAAGGGTCAGGAAACAAGTGGATACCGGCGATCGGACAGAGGAATCAAGCGCTGTAGTGACAACTTGCCAGCAAGTGGTGTTAATCACGAAGGTTACTCCCACTTTCACTACTTCAATAACCACCGCAGCAGAAATTTCGAGCTCTCCGGCAACCGTCGCAAAAACTACGACAACTACTGCTTCGATCACCGCCGCAAGTTCAGGCGTCAACGCAAGCGGATATCCACGACATCCAGCGCACCCTTCAACGTACCTACTTCCATTTTATGTTTCTGATGTCGTATCAGGGTCAGGAGACCTGGCAGAACCCAACGCTGTCGATGACTTACCAACCGCCGTCCGTTACGTCGAAAAGTTGCGACCTCGAAGCCTTGGTATGTCACACCGAACCCTGGAACAGCGCAGACCTTGAGCAACATGTCGCTCACGAATTTGAGAACTTGTTATTTAGAGAGTCAGCGAACGAAGGAATAGCGGGAAATTCCTGCCAACGACTGGGCAGAATACGGGAAACATGAATCAACAGCAGCAAACTAGAATGAGAAGAATTCCACATTTCTGCAGGATGGCGCGCACCGTAAGGGGAATTCCGCATTGAATCTCCAGTGCCAGGATGCTATTGATGAGGAAAGTGATAAGCAGCACGAACAATTAGACAATATAAAGAAATCTACAAAGTCCAGTAAATCGAAGAAGTACTACACACCGGTGAAGAAGATAGTAAAGATTAGGAGTTCCAGCGATGAAGAGATGAGAAATGGTGAAGTTTTGTCGAGTAGCAGTTCGACCAGCACTGAGGGTGTAACAACGTCCTCAACGAGCTCCGACGACGAATTTGAAGTCTTCATTCCAAAGCGGAGAAAGAAATCCTAGGCGAAAAATCAGCGTAATGAAAATTCGCAGCGCCCTGAATGACTGGGAATTGCGATTTCGAGACGCCAACAAGGATTCGGCGAAGGATTTTCTCAATCGACTTGAAGACTGTATGATCGGAGAAGGCTAAAGCGATGATGGATTACTTGAGCGCTCTGTTGGGAGACGCTGGAATTTGGTTTAGAGCGAACAGAGATACTCTGCGCTGTTGGAAGCGATTCTGAAAAGCCTTTCGACGACAATTCATTCGCGAACTCGATGAGGAAGATTTAATGGAAGAACTACGACAACGAACTCAAGAGGAGAGACTGTTTCCAGCTATGTCATTTGTTTCAAAAATATCGTGAATCATTTCAAGCGATCGACGATTATGAAGAAGCCGCTGAAAATGATTTATCGAAATCTACAGCCAGATTTCAGGCGTTATTTGGTACGCGGCGATGGCAAGGTGAGAACGTTTGCTGACGTTGAGAAATACTGCCGAAAATAGGAACAGCTGAACGAGTTGGAGTGTCGTTACAGCGCGCTGCCTCAGAAGGAGAAGGCTCGCATCCCCAACGCCGCTTTCACTAGCCATAAGAAGCAAGTGAAAATCGAAGCTATCAGCGAAGGCTCGGCGACAGATTCTCGCAGTGATTAGAGTGACAATAGCTGGAAGCGGAAGGTGAAGAAGATAGCTATGAGGAGTGAAAAGCATAGTAAGATAACGAAGCAACCAGCGAAGCAGCAACCTCCGGCGATCGATATGCCGGTGAAAAAGAGCTAAGCTCCCGTTGCAGCCGCTCAGGTGAGGTCTGCACCCACACCACTTATGCTTCAATATCAAAGCAGCCAGTCAAACATGGATTTGACCAGCGGCAAAGTTCTTGGCAGAGGCCAAGAGTAGACTATCAGAAGAGGACGACAGTAGATTATCCAAAAACGTTTGAAAGGGACGAAGCCAGTGGGTATCCAGGTACGCCGCAGAGCAGCACTGGTAATTTTTTCGGTGCCTGCTTCCGATGTCAGCTGCATCCCATTGCCCGCAGAAACCAGCGAAGGATCTGTGTTGTCAAGTCTGCGATATGCCAGGGGTGACTTTCAAGAATTGTCACAACTACGCCCAAGGCAGGCCTGGGGAAATGCCAACGAGGGAAATGAAGAGGAGCCAGAAATAGGATGCAGCCTAGAGAAGGATGGCTGTAGGCCTAGTAACTGGTGCGAAGGAGAAACTTCGACCAGCGAACACCCTCAGCGAGTTTCGATCCTTCAAGTCGTGGCACCAAGAGTAAGCCCCTTCAAATTCCAAAGACAATTCCAGCCGGCGACGATAATTCGAGCTCAAGTTCTCACCCGCGACGTTTCGTCGAAGGGAGAAGCCACATGTGCCTACAAGTGAGCGCAGCGATAGAACCGTATTTGACCAGTGACAATCGATACTCTCTGCAAGTGATGCAGAGCCACGTCTAGCAAATCGCTTCTGCGATAGGTTTACGCATACAGAAAATTCCATTCGTAGTGCCATGGGTAATTGCACCAAAATCCTTGGAGTTCTACAGTTGGAATTCAACATTGATGGAATCACCCGCACTCTGTTGGTGAAAGCCGTCGATACTCTAGACTACGAACTCATACTAGTATGAATTTCTGTCGTGCTTGGGATCTCGGCGTGCAGCACGGAAATACTATGCTCTGTGCAGAGTAAATGGCATAGATTGACATGCCTTTCTCTTAACGAGCATTGGAGAATGGAAGAACAGCGAAGATTGTATAAGCGCGAAGTGCGCAGGAATATCCTTACTCAAAGATAGTCAGAAGCAGAAAATTCAGAGATTAGTGAAAAGAATTCTATTTCCACCATCAGAGACACCAGGATTGACATCTCTCACTGAACATCACATAGCTGTCCAAAATGCGTCACCAGTGAAACATCGACCAAGGAGAATGTCTCCTATGATGATCTAGGTTGCTGAAGAGGAAGTGAAGAAGATGTACGAAGCGAACGTATTTGAACCATCAGCTAGTGAATGGTCCAGTGCTCCAGTAATTGAGAAGAAAAGCGACGAATCGTACCGATTCTGCGTCGATTTCATAGACTTGAACAAGGTCACTGTCAAGGATGCATATCCGATTCCCAATATGGATGGGATCCTGAATAAACTGCGAAGAGCCCGTTATCTATCCAAAATATACTTGAAACAGGTGTACTTCCAAGTGCCGATGGCTGAGGAAAATAAGAAGTATACGGCTTTCGCAGTATCAGGCTCCGGCTTATGACAATTGAAGCGGATGCCTTTCGGACTCACCAACGCTCCTATGACTTTTCAACGACTGATCGACGCATTATTTGGACCAGAATTCGAACCTCGTGTGTTTGGGTACCTGGACAACATTATAATCGCAACAGAGGACTTCGAAAAACATTAGCGCTGGTTAGTGGTTGTATTAAAACGATTAGTAGAAGCAGATTTATCGGTGAACAGCGACAAATGTGAATTTTGTTGCTCCAGAGTCGCGTATTTAGGTTTTTTACTGGACAGCGAGGGACTACGACCGGACCCAGCTAAAATTGAACCAGTTCTGACCTACCCAGCGCCTCGGAATGTTAAACAGTTGCGTCGTTTTTTGGGCCTGGTAGGCTGGTATGCCCGGTTCATCTTAAAGGACCACTAAAAGAAGATCCCGCTAATTAAATTGCTGCGCAAAGGACAAGCGTGGGAATGGACTTCAGAGCTACAGGAGGCCTTCAACAGTTTGAAGAAAGCGCTCACCGAAGCCCTTGTTCTCGCACGGCCAGATTGTAGAAAAGCTTTTATGGTCCAATGCGCCGCAAGCCATCTAGCGATAGGAGCGGTGTTAACGTAAGAGAAGGAGGATGGAGAACATCCTATCGTTTATATCAGTTGTGTTCTTTCGGCGATGGAGCGCAACTACACCTCCAGTGAAAAGGAGTGCACCCATATCTGGAAGGGTATCACTTCACCGTGATCACCGATCACTTTGCTCTGCGATATCTGTGAAACTTGAAAGATCCTACAGGGTGACTCGTGCGTTGGGCGCTCGAGCTCCAACAATGGGATTTCGAGGTCAAACATAGAAAAGGTGCTACAAATCACGTTCCTTACGCGCTCTCGCGAATGTTTCAAAACGATGACGATAAAGTACTAGCTTTCGACCCAGTGACTGACAATGACGACAATTGGAAGTTAGTGTTATCCAGTTATCATCAGCGGACGTCAAGGTAGTAGTAAAGGTTCTGGAGGACCTAATGATCTTTTGCTGGGGCACTCCAGAGTACCTGCTCACTGATAATGGTCGAGACTTTGAGAATAAACATCTCAAGGAAAGACTGAAGGAATATGGCATTGAACATTCAACGACCCCGCCTTATCACCCTCAGGTCAACCCGGTCGAGAGGAGCAACCGCACCATCAAGACCATGGTCGCAACCTTCGTAGGCGCAGATCATCGTGAATGGGATCTCCATGTTCACGAGTTCAAGAATGCAATAAACACAGCGGTAGAAGCAAGTACCAATGTTTCACCTGCGTTTTTAAATTTCTGGAGACACCCAGCGCCAGTGAAGTCTGCGACGACAAATGGAAGCTAAATCGAAGATAGATTTGACTTACCCAGTGATGTGGTGTGAGCGAATGAAGCGATTGGATGCTCTGCGAGAACTGATGACGAAAAGTATTGATGCGGCTAAGAAGAAGCAGAGCCAGTATTATAACAAAAACAAGAGGGATTTCTGCTTCGACGTTGGGAATCTGGTGCTGACGAGAACGCACCCTCTCTCTCACGTGGCAAATCGCTTTTCAGCTAAGTTAGCCCCAAAGTTCGGCGGGCCCTACATCGTAAAGGAGATTCTTTCCCCCGTCGTCTACGTGTTAGGAAGCGGTACCAATCGCAAAGTCGCGAAATCCCACGTCTCCGAGCTAAAACGTTACTTGGCCCCGTGACGCGTGTCCCCTTCTTTCTGAAATTAATTCGCTAAGCAGCGGCAGGCTCGACCTACCGACCGCGATGGTGCACACCCTACCTTTATTCCTGAATCCATAATAACAAATGATTTTCCGTTTATTTAGTATTTACCCATTCCTTTAAAGAAATATGCATTTTTATTTATTTATTTATTTTTTTTTTTTGCAGCACGATAGTTAAAAGTTAATAGATAGCGATTGAAATAGGGGAATAAGTTTTCAGCGTTGTTAGAGTAGACAGCACACTCAGGGAGAGTGTTCCGATCTAGGAGAAGGGAATGTGACGAGGTTCTCTCGTCACGAAAAATGATTTTTATTAGTAAAAGGAAAATTAGTAAAAAGTTAGTTAAAATAGATAAAAACATGTAAATAGCAGTTAATTAAGGAAAAAGAGAGTAAAGTTAAAAATTAGTTAGAAAAAGGCTTATTCTAGCGACTAGAAAAAGAGTAGAGTATGAGAGAGTTAGTGTGTGAGTATAAAAATATAGTATGAATGAGTGACCGCGAGAACGTAAACAGGCGACGAATCAGCGCCCGGAACGACTCGCATCCGAGAGCACCGAAATTCGAATAAAAAGAAATAGTTTTAAAGAATTAGTTTTGACATGCATTAAAATAATTAGCAATTAGATTTGAAAAGAAATAATAGAGAAAATAGCATGCAGAGAATTTATCAACGGTTAGCGAAGAAGATTAAAAGGCAACAAGTACTAGAGATTTTTCAGCGAAGGAAAAGAACATCGGCCGAATACCCGACGCGATGCGGCGTCTTTGCTCGCACGACAGCGAGTGATGACGTCACGCTCGCTGCTAGGCTCACCAAGTTAAGAGGCGCTTGCGTTTAATGAGTACGAGAGAGAGCGCACATGCTTCTCTCTCGCTTGTTCGCAGTTTGTGAGCCTGCGTGACTCGGTGGCATACCTGTCATCGAGTGGAGGCGCTTAGAGGGGGGAGATTAAGCGATTAAGCCGATCTCCTCCACAAGTGCATTGCACCAGCAATTTTAAGGCGCGTGGCCGCTTGCACAACCTGCGGCCAAGCGAACAACATTTTAATGGTAAACAGCATTTTTGAGGTTCGCGGCGTTGGTCAAGCGTGTCAAGTGACGCTACAGTGACAAGAGTAGCGACACTTTCGACACCTGCGCCAGTCAATTAGCGATCAATTAATCATCGAACAATGAGGCCAAACGACCAATCAGCAAGCGCCACGTCCAGCGCTGATGATGGAGGAGAAGACCACCAGCGAGGAAGAAGAGGCGGCAATTAAGCGGAAGTATTTTCGAGAGCGTTAAAAAGGAAGAGCGCAAGTGTGTTGCGGAACCAGAAGGAAAACTGCAAGAAAGCGGAAAACGGTTCAAAGTTCAAAGTTGGAGCATCGAGAAAGTAAGCGATCCAGTAGTTTTTCTCGGGCTAGTGATTTTTGTAATAAGATTCGTGAGTGCTCTCAGCGGGATCGCGAACGGTGCGACACGTGGAACAAGGAGCGGAATCGCGTAGCCGCAACTTGAATACTTAATTTAGTAGTTTTGATTAAAGCATATGTGAATTTGAATTAGAAATTGATCGCGTTTATTTTGATTTATTTTTCCTTTGCATCCCGTATTTTCCGAGCGTTTTTTAGTCCTGCATTTTCGCAACGTGGGTTTGACGCCATTTTCTTTCCCGTGGTGCAGAGTCTCGGCGGGATTCCCTCTGAGTTTTTAGATAAAAAATTTTTACATATATTTAATTTTTTGTACAGAGAAATTGTTAAACTAAAGACATTAATTTAATAAGATCTTTTGATATTTTCGGTCGACAATAAGCGAATATTTCCAACAAAATAATGTTTACGATATCAATATGGATCATTTCTGCCTTTACGGTATTTTCAAACTCGTTTTTATTTTTCTTACAAAGTTTTCTCAAGATTGCGTTTTATAAAATCTAAAACAATTACTACAGTGCGGTTTACGACTCCAGTATTATTTTTAGCCATCTGGAGACAGTCGCCGATGCAGGAGCTGCACTTGGCGCAAGCCATCTACTGAATAAATATGTAACAATTACCACACCATGTTAATATGATTGTATACGTTTTCACCAGCACGGCGGACGCATGATGACGCAGCAAGCGAGAAGGGGTTAGATGAAAGTTAAATGAGCCCGCGAGGAGTGCTTATGTATGGCGTGCGTGATGCTCAGTAAAAAAGAAGTGCTTGTGCAACTGTTTTGTATTTTTGTGCTTGAATAAATTTTGTGGAAATTAATCCTTTGAAAAGTATGTTTCTTACCCAACCCAACCTACCTACGAAAGATCTCGAAACTTTTTGAATGTATAACATCTGGCGACCGTAAAAGGACAAGAGTAAGGACGAAGTGATTCCACTGAAAGTTAACCTGAAAAGAAAAAAATGGATGTTGCGAATAACGAAAGATCGATCCAACGTACGTCATTTACAAAGTGCTTGAATAGTTTCAAAAAAAATTGCAGTAGGGCAAATGTGACTCATGCAGAACGATTAATTGCATGGCAATTATTAGAATCGAAACTGATGCAGCTCCAGGAATCGAATACGAAATACATAGAAATCTTAATTGCATCAGAAACGGAAGAAAAAGATATAGGAGCTGATATGGAAACATATGAGAACATCTGTATCTATATATATTCTATACATATATAATATTAAAGTTTAAATGCCCGTCCGTCCGTCCGTCCGTGTCTCCGCCCGTTCTGTCAGTCTTCTATATATTATTATATTAATGTATTAGTGAACCGGATGTCGACTGGAAGTGGACCGCAAGTGAATAGATAATGAACTAAAAGTGAACCAGAAATGAAAAAGGGTTCAATTGAATACACGAGCGAACTTTAGCGAGCGAGTTTTTTGCTAGTATAAGTTATTAGTTAATAAAGGACCTTCAATGAAACAAAATGAAGCAAGTGCATTTTCAAAAAAGCTTCAAGGCAAGAGTATCGGAGCACTAACTTTCAAGGTTACAGAATTTTTTACTTTAAGAACTTGCCAGAAATAATAAATTATGTGATCTGTTGTAAACTTTGTGATGTGAGTTTTAAGGAAAAATTAAGAAAAAATCTTGGTAGTCAGTAGGAGTTGAAGTGTTTGAACTACACATTTGCCCAAAGTTTTGCAAAGTTGCAGTAAAGAAGGAAATTCATATGACCTCAATGTGAGATCAGTACTTGCTGGACGGTTAAGTGGCAAAGGACAAAGTGGTTTGAAAACTTTTTGTGGAGCCATGGACCTACCCCCGCTAGTGACTATTAAAGCTTACGACAAGCTTCACAAAGTTTTACAAAAAGCTACTCCTGATGAAGTTGAAATAAGTATGCAGCATGCTGTCGTCAAAGAAACAGTTTTGTCATCACAAAAACAACCTGAAGAAGACACAGATGATCAAGAAAATCAACAACTGACTGATAACCTGGAGATAGTCCAGTAGAAATAGCATTTTTTTGTGCATTTCGATATATAGGCAATTTTTTTTTTTTTTTTTTGAATCGCTTCCTTAGAGCGTCACCAATACGGAATACGGAATATAAACAAAAATATGAAACTTCGTGAATGAAGTTCTTATGTAAATACAACATTATGTGCGGAGTTTCAGCACAATCGAAAATTTTTAAAGTTATTAAGTTTTAGACATTTTTTTTTCGTTAATTGAAAATTGCGTAGTTTCTACAAAAAAGCCTGTTCCTGGACAAAATGCGTGAGGTGGTAGAGAAACTATTCAGTTTTCAATATCCGATCGAAAATTTCCCAAATTTTAATTAGGAGTGGTTTGGTGGAGTTTTCTTCACGCTCCTCCTACGTTTGGCGCATGTTTAAAACTTAATAAGTCGCTCAATTTTTCTTTTTAATGGTCCGAAAGGATGCAATGAAAAGGTTTTTCAAAAACAAAACTTTTAAGCCCAATTAGAGCATGATTTGATTATTAAAACTGAAAATAATAAACTAAATGTGAAAAAATCGATAACTCCGTACGTTGAATATTAAGAGTAAAAATTGAGCATGAGTAATCTTGAAACTAATATAAAAATTTTTTGTGAATTGACACTGAAATGTTCAATACATTTCGCAAAATCGTCGATCGAAGAGAAAATAAATATGCGCGTATTAGCGAGGGATGCAGCGGCGGCACGCTAGCCAAGTCCCAGCGGCTCGATTCGGAAGCGGTCGGCGCGCTTCGCGTCTCTCTCTCTCTCTCCTTTGGGTCGCTATTGCTCTCGCTCCGCGCCGTCCGACTCCTCTGTTAATACAGCTGGAGGAAAAGAGCCGCGCGTAGCGCAGGCCGTGTAAGCAAGTACTCTTCTAGCGACGGCCCCCGAGCAGTAGGCAGGGTGGGGCTAACACCCAGCTATGCAGTGTCTTGTAAGCAGGACCTTACGTGTTGAAAACAGCACCCGTTTTCGCCGTGCAATCAAAGCACGGAATAGAAAAAAATCGCATGTTATTTTCCAATGATATGTTTCAAATTTTTAAACATAGCAAAATTTTCATAGAAGAAGTTTAATGCAAATTTTTAGCTTCTTAGCTCTTATTGTTTAAGAGCAGTGTTAATTTTTCTACAGGCGTGTGACGGCTCACTCCTACGATGCGTTGCATTTCTTTATTTTTTTGCTTGCAAGAACGAGCGTACACTGTTAAAAATGTCATTAATTTTAAGAATAATTTAAAAATATTTTGAAGTTTTCTTACAAAACCGTACATTAAATTTACGCATTTGTTATTGTTCAAAATTTTCAGTTAATTTAATATAAATTTGTGTGTGTATCACTCAGGGACAATTAGCTTATTTTATCGGACCTTATGTACATGTAATTTTGAATACCTTTATTAGGATGTATTATTTATCGGGTGTATAATATACACTCCACAAAATTAACGCACCATTTAATTCCAACGAAAAATTGCTCATTTTCGAAGGTCGATATCTCAGGAAAAAAAGTTCTTAGGGGGTCAATTTTATTTTTAAATAAAAGGTTAAAGTTTTTACTTTAAAATGGTGGTATTGGTTTTTCGATACAACGCAACCCCAACTTATGTGACCTTGAAATTCAAGGTCAGTTTTCAAAGCTCAAAATTTGTAAACTTTCGCAATGCGTCTGAGCGTGGGTGATTTTTCTTCGATAATTCTGATCATTGCACCTTAAAGTACAACTTTTCCCCTTTAATTTGAAAAAAGATTTGACCCGCTACGATTTTTTTTTACAATTTGGTAGCGTTTTAAAGAGTCTATTAAAAAAACACTTTTTTTTGGAGAAAGGAGAATTCGTTACCCAATAAGCAATAGGAGGAGACCGATCGGGTTTAGATTATCATATGCGTGTGCGTGTAAAAAAAATTCTTAAAATTTTTAAATGTTATTATTTTATATTTTTTTACCTTATTTTAAGTAAAAATACAAAATACAAAATTTTTAAAACGCTACCAAATCGTCAAAAAAAATCGTAGCAGGTCAACTCTTCTTTTAAATTGAAGGGGAAGAGTTGTACTTGAAGGTGCAATGATCAGAATCATCGAGGAAAAATCACCCACACGCAGGCGCATTGCGAAAGTTTACAAATTTTGAGCTTTGAAAAATGACCTTGAATTTCAAGGTCACATAAGTTGGGGTTGCGTTGTATCGAAAAACCAATACCACTATCTTAAAGTAGAAACTTTAACCTTTCATTTAAGGAGTCTCATAGGTTACATGAAATCATAGAGAATTACTTAAAATTTTTGTATGTTATTCCTTAGCTATAAAATTATATGATTTTTTTCAGAATTTTTTATCGCCACCGTTTTCGAGAAAAAAATTGTTGAAAATTGAACCTTTAACGTGGGCTCTTATGGAAGAGAGAGGTTATGAAGGGCTTACGCGTAACAATTCGCGATAAAAAACATAGAGATTAAGTTAAAACAGTGATAGTTTTATAAAAAAACAATCAAGGAATTAAAATGCGCCTGGTTGTCAATCGATTACCAAGAATTTGATAAAGAACGAAGGCAAAACGTAAACAAAATATTGAGTTCGTTGGCTGCGGAGGGGGCGCGCGGTGAGCGGGGAGCCGCTCGCGGAGAGAGAGGGGATTCCCCTTTCCTCCCTCCGCCCCCGAAAGCTATGAGACACCTTAAAAAGAAATTGATCCCCTACGACTTTTTTTTCCTGAGATATCGACCTTCGAAAATGACCAATTTTTCGTCGGAATTAAGTGGTGTGTTAATTTTGTTGCGGAGTGTATATCGAATTACACTATAAAAAAATACATTTTTGATTTTTGTTCTTGCATATAATTTTTTTTCTTGTATCTCATTTTACACATGTTGCTCTTCAAATTGTCAGATTTAAATTACCTAAAGAGGCAAACTTTCTTCTAAATCCTCAATTTTAACCTCCTTAAATAATAGCAAAGTAATCAAGAGGATGCCACAGGTTTATTTCTCAAACTTATTGTCGTCAGTTATCAAAAAAGATAATATGAATTCTACTCCTATTACAAAGACCTCATAAATCCCTCTTTTTCAACAGGGACTTTTTACGATTGATAACTGACATATGAATATGAGACTTCTAATCGATCTAATTAATGATTTGAGGAATCTAGAAACCTGTTAATTCAATTAAGAATTTTTGAAAGTTTATTCTTTAGTATGGAAGAATTTATTTAAAAACATTAAGACAGTGAGTGCAGGGATTATGATTGATTTATTGACCGTTTTTCTGATAAATTATGAAGATTAATCTAAATTTTGTTTGGCGTGCATCATAGCTACTGCTTCTTTTGCTGTAAATTCTAATGAATTCAGAGATTGGAAAAGTAGACACGAAGAATCTGGAGAATGTAAAGTAAAATTTGTTAAATCTTCAAGTGCGTTGGAAATAGAAGTGCTTTGTAAGTCTTCGTAAGTACAGATAATCAACAATGCTCTCTAATGACAACTCGAAGACCTTGACAAGGCTGAGTTTACAATATCTTTTTGGCTTTTAGCCGCCATATTAGATTTCGCCATTTTGAATTTTTAAAAACTAAGGTATACGTTTTGAAGCTTAGGATCCATGGACGCAAGAATTTCACTTATTAGAGGTATACCTTTACAAATTCGAGACTAAAAAATCAAATAATAATTCAACGCAATCAAAAATCGGTATTTTTTAAATAAATGAATATAATTATTTCAGTTTATTATCGTAGGTTGAGAGATGATGTAAATGAGTACAGCGAGAATTTAAATTCATCGTACAACGTTTCGGCAGCTGAATTGCTACCCTTTTCAAGTACTGCAAATTTATTATTTAGAATTACTACAAGTCAATGTCTTTTTTCAAGCAAGAATATTATTACATTACCTTATTATAATGGTCATTAATAGTCAATACAATAGTATTTCGTTATAA
>JAWWML010025152.1:0-14969 GCA_035047165.1 Ormyrus rosae
TATATAGATATACTTCCTATGTTATTTCACTCTGAAGTTTGCAACTTGGAGCAGTTTTGCACAATCGTAACGCAACCGCAACCCTGAACACATCCGAGCGAAGTACCGGCGCGCGCCGCTAGGCGGCGACGGCCGGCTCGCGGTAGACCTGCGGCAAGACTAGCGAGCGAGACACATATAAGCGAGACGGTACGGCGGTTCAGTACCCTTCGCTGACCAGCCGACCGCTTATCACACAAGTATGTTGAGTTAACAGAAACTCTGTCAAATTAACCGAATATTCTATTGATTAGATTTAACAGAAAATGTGGTTGCTCAACTACCTTTTTTCTCAGTGTGCAATATATAACAATATGTAACAATATATAATAGAACGATATGAACGTAATTTCATATCCAATAATATATTAAATTTAATATAAAAAAATTATGTAATTCGCAGGGTTAATTTAAGTTGCTGCTTTTTCTTAAATATAATGGGCGGGAGCCGATTGGCCTGCATGATTCTCCCTCCCGTGGAAGCTTGTTGAATTCATCCAAGACGCTTAGGAAGTCGTTATCATTTTCTTGAAAGTAATTGTCGGCAGTCGTTCTTGTTGCAAATGGCAATTTGTCCATTATTATGTAAGCATTGATATTAATTAATTTATAATTGAATTATAAAATTGTTTGATTGACTTTAATTTAAATTTTTACAAATAAAAAATAGTTAGTATTTAATTATATAGTTCGTTCGAGTAGATAACAAACGAAAATAATAAATTTGTTAATTAATAAATATTTATTCTATTTCTTCTTAAATTAACAAATAAGATAATTTAATGATTATAAAAAGTGATAGTTACCTTTAATTTAGTTAATTGTAGATGTTGATCATCAATCAATGCGATTAATGGTGTTATTACTATATAGATGGTATTTTCAGTATAAAAACATGGTAATTGAAAAGTTAAAGATTTTCCAGTTCCAGTATTCTGTATTATAAATAGATTATCACATTTTAAATTTTCTTCTATGATTTGTAATTGTTTTGTACGAAATTCAAATTTTTTGAATTTCATCCTTAAGCATGATAATAATTTTTTCTCAGACATGATGATTATTGGAAATTTAACGAAATATCTAAAAATTATAACTATTAAAAAATTATTACGATTCAATTATTGTTTTTAATTGTTTGGATAATCTTAATTTTAAAGTTTAAATCTAAAATAATTTGACATATCCTTTCATATGTCCTAGTATATAATAATGTTTCATGGACATAGTTCATTAGATGGGTTATAAATTTAAATTATAAATATTTTAATAATTAATAAACAAATAATTAGTTACTAATTTTATTATTTATCCAAATAATCATATAATTGAAATTTTGTAATCATTATGTAAGCATAGATAATAATTATTTTGATTTAAATCATAAGGTTTCGATCGATGATTGAATTTCGCACAATGTAAAATTATAAAATAAAAAGTAGAAATTCGTTAAAAATATTAAATAATTTGTTAAATACAAATTTAACTAATATATTTTACATGTGAATAATAAATATAATAAAATGAATTATTAAAGTTTTATTATCTTTCATTTTCTCATTTTGCAAATGACGATTTAAAATTTTTGCAACACACGTTTGTTTGTATATATTTTATCATTAATTACTATAAATATTGTGATAGTTGTATACATAATATATTTAATTTTTTTATAGGCATAAATATTAATTATTATAGATTTAATTTAGAAATTTACAATTGACAATTAAGTTACACCCGTAACCAATATAATTATCGTTTATTATCATGATCCAATAGTTGATTTTTTATTATTCAATAATATTAAACACAATACAATGATTAAAATTTTAGTTTAAAATATTTAAAAATTAAAAATCATATAATCAGGATTATAAATTAATTATAATGTCAATTTACGTAATAGAGTACTTCACCTTAAAATATATAAAATTATATTTAATAATATACAATTGTGTTGTTACAATAAAAATAACTATTGTTTTATCATTTATTTAAATGATTTTTATAATAAATTATTAATAACACTTTAAAAATAATTTATTTAATGTTATATTACTTATTAAAATCTTTTGTATTTTAATTAAACTTTGATTTAAAAAAAGTTTTTTTACTATAAAATTAATTCATTCAACTAACGTAAAATCTCTACGAGAGTCGAGAACGTACTGAGAAAATCTGTCGCTTTTACACACGTTCGAAGAACTTCTTGATTTCGTCAATGTCGTAAGTACATCGTAAGTATACAAACATTTCAAACTTTTCAGGATTCATATTACAATGTAGTCTCGCGCAATAAATCCATTCGATCGAGTATTGAAAATTATCTAAGATTGTTTACGTACGATGATCCTTCGTTCATTCGACTGGCCGTGGACTCTTCTCGCCAGGCATGCTCGTGCCCGTCGAACGGGCACCGAACTGTCGCAGCTACCTAACTCGTCGCGGGAGATAAATAAAAATTATTATTATTTCGTTTTAACTCGCTGGCATGAGCTCGATTCATAGATTGTCTCGCGACAATCGTATCGACATACTAGGAAATGAATGTGTATAATTTTATTGTATATTAAAGATTTTATTTTTAACCATTATTTTACAAAATTTTAATATTCACATTTAATATAGAAATATCAAAATTTCGTTACGAATAATGAATAATTTCCTACAATAGGATTCTAAAGACAATTCTTCAAGCTTGCCGGATTACGGGGACGAAATTAATTATCAAAATAAAATTTACATCGGACAGGTTCCTGCCCGTCTAACGGGCACCGATCCGTCGCACGATCGAGTCGTCTCGGATCGACGTTGATGATTCGTGCATACCATGATCAAGTATTCTTTGACTCGGAACGGACGATCGATCGTTGGCGTTTTTAAAATTACAATCGAATCGCAATACGATATCGTTGTTTTATTTTTTACAGGTAAATCATAAATATTGCATATTTAATTATTAATTATCGCATTATTAAGATTCGTCTTAAAACGAAAAAAAAAACAAACGATCGATTTAATGTATCGAACGCTTTTCAGGATTCATATTACAATGTAATATGAATTTTGTACCGATATTTTTTTTTGAAATCATAGTTTAGCTATAAATATGCTGATATGCTAAAAATAGCTTAGGAACAATACTGCTAAGCATTATTTTTTTGATAATGAAAAATGCGAACATGAAATGAGAAGTAAATAGTGGTACGGATGCCGCGTCGTCTGCTTCTCAAACTCGCCTCCGCGGCACTACTGTGCCATTGGATTTTCGGAACTTTCAGCTTTATGATTTCAATCTTTCTGTCATCTGCCGGTCTTTCAATTTTGGTTAATTACGCCGACTGAACTTTTACTTTTCTGGTCTATTTTATTCTAATATTTCGTCTTTCGTAATTTTCGGCTTTCTGAATGTTTAACCCCCGCCCCCCCCCCCAGACGATCTTATAAAAAATAAAATTGAAGAAGAGTGGTCATTGATCATAAATTATAATTTTCCAAGTTATGTATTTACTAAACCAAAAAATGCTAAGCATGCAGAACAATTTGGGGTAGTATTAAAAAATTTTAAGAATATAAAAAACAAAACTGTATTTGAAAACATAGCAAACTTTGCTCTAGCGGCTCTATCAATACCAAATTCAAATTCTAGTGCAGAGAGGTTGTGGAGTAAACAAAATTTAATAAAAATTAAAATAAAAAATAAAATTAAGTTTAAAATGTTGTGTAGTTTCCTATTAGCAAGCCAGTATGTATAAAATGTGGGTGGAATGTTTAATTTTGTTCCAACGAAAAATATGCTTCATGATATGAACAAATTAAACCCGTACAAAAAATTTCAAAGGACTCTTTTGGAAGTATTCACATATATAATAAACAAGTGAGTGTTTAAAGCAATACTTATTATTTAACAAACGATATACAGACACGAGCCCAATTAATGAATTCGATTGCATGGAAAAATTTATTAAGTTCGAACAGAAAGGTATGGATTTTTCTTCTGAAAAAGTACATCCTTGTAAAAAAATAGAAATTGAAAATTGTGATGAAAAAATTGATTACACTATTGTGAGTGATGGACATAGTAATCTTGCTTTGATTAATAAGGCATTCATTGCACAGCATACTTTGCCATTGGTGGCTACTATTGTAGCATTAGCAACATCAGCACTGCACAATAATAAAATAGAAGCAACTGCAAATCCAAGTGTAGACATTTTTCATTATGACGAGATTCATGATGAAAGGACTCAATTAATAGAAAACGGTTTAATCGATAATGTAGATTATTATATGACTTGTAAAGACGTTCCAACATTAGGAAAGTATACCAAGCAAGAAAATCATCCAATAAGATACTACTTCATTGACAATAATGTTGATACTATTATTAATTATGAAAAACATTTATTGTTTCTAAGTGAATATTTCTCGCTTCACGGCGAAGCGTGCATTGATGTAGAGATGTAATTGACGCCGTTGCCACACTGAGCGAAAAAGAATGGAATAATAATACATAAGCTGTACCAACTCAAATAACACCTAAACTGTTAAATCAGATTAGAAGGGAAACACAAAAAGACTGAGATTGGTTTATGTATCATTTACGACTAAAAACAGGTAAATTATTGATACCAGTAACCTTCAACAATCTTTGAATTTTATTTATCGTGGATATTGACAACCAGTGTATTAGCCACATTGATCCTCTAAGATCGAACCAAAACATGCACCATTTCCACGATCAAAATAATTTACGAAAAACTTCTTAAAGTTTACAAGGGATGTAAAAGAAGTCACAAAAATTGAAAAAAAATGTAATTCGATAAACTGGATATATGTAGGCTATAATTATGACCGTCCTATTCAAAGCGACGGTTTTAATTGTGGAATTTATGTAATTTACATAATTGATTGCATTGGTCGAGGTGTAATATGCAACAAAAACTTTAACCCTACGCTTTACAGGAAAGAAGTGGCACTGCTTTTAATACAAAAATCCGATAGTATGAAAAATGTATGCATATATTGCTTTGGATTAGAAGATCCAGAAAAGGCAAAATCAATATGCATAACGTGCAAAAGATGTATGCACGCATGCTCTTTTAGGAATCCTTTTTCCTCTGATTGTATATTTACACATTCATACCTGGTGTGTCATGTATTTATAAATACATGCTCGCCTGAGAGAAACTGAACTGTGGCAACACTGTATCTTTCTGTCTCTACACTCAACTCGTACTTGCGCATGCGCAGCTTTTCAATACTTTGAGTATATCTATATAGTGTAGTCTTTTAATGAACTATAATAATATGAATTTTTTATCAGAAACAAGACAATATTAAGAAATATTGATAAAAAATTGTTTTTAAAAATAAATTTTTATTTTAGGTTTTACATCACGACAAAATTAACAACCGATGACTATTAGAGGAGTTCATATTTTTTATTTTTTTGTACACAGATTTTGTACAAATTATAACAGAATTAAAATTTTACAAAATTTAAAAATAAAAGTATAAAATCTGGGTAAAAATTATATAAATTATTTTTACGTGGATTGGAAAAACCAAAAGCTCTTCTTTTCGCTTTCTGCAGAACTGGAATTGAATCCATTAATGGGAGGTGGAGGATGAGGATCCAGGCGAGTTTGGCCTTTCATCTAAAACGTGCATATTGTGGTGGTTACCATGCGGATTCTGAGCTTCTTCGATAAATTTCATATGTCCATTTAATCTCGTGAATTTTACTGGTGA
Organism: Ormyrus rosae; assembly: GCA_035047165.1. Classification (NCBI taxonomy): domain Eukaryota; kingdom Metazoa; phylum Arthropoda; class Insecta; order Hymenoptera; family Ormyridae; genus Ormyrus; species Ormyrus rosae. Next base: position 5,794 of record JAWWML010025152.1, read on the forward strand.
TAATGTATTGTAATCATAAGGTCCGTGACTGAGAACTCCAAAGATTTTATGGTTGTAAAGCAATCCAGAACCACTGTCTCCCTATAAATGAAAGATAGTTTAAACACATCTGAATTTGTCTAAATGAAGTATTTATACTTACGATACAAGCAGTACGAAATGTTGTTCTTTCTGCATTCCTCACACAAATCGTTGTTTCGAAAGTTGGACATTCGTCCCTGCCGAGTATTTCAACATTTATATATCTATTTATGGTGCGACCGGATCTCGCTGGAAGGAACTTTCCATCGCGTTGTTTTTTAAGTATATCTAGCCCGAATCCGCAAAACGTAGCTGATTCATGGACGCCGGCATTAGAGAGTGGATCCAATACTCCCAAAGGCACGATAGCTAGTCTGCGTGGTTGTTGATGTACACCTAAATCAGCGCTTAACTAAAAATACAACACGCATATGAAATATTTTAAAAAACTTCTTAATTCTATTGACTTACTTCTGCAACAGCTATATCTGCGCGATGGTTTATATCTACATTGTACTCTAAGGGGATGAAGACTCTAATGACATCCCTTTCAATTCCTGGTCCATTTCTTTGGTTTGTACCGGCTATAATTTTTGTTCTGCCGACAGGGTGGAAGATCTTTTGAACAACATTGTTTGATATGGTTATGAAACAGTGAGCGGCGGTCAAGATGTATCTTTCACTAATGATGTTACCGCCGCATAAATATTCGTACTCATTTCTTGGACCTTCCTTTTTGTGAATGGATACGTGGAACTTGTAGAGATGAAGCTCGTCAAACCAGCCATTTATTATGGGAGAGGCTGTCGTATTCGGCACTGTAAAAGTCAGACAAACTTTTGAGGATTTTGAAAAAAAATAAAATTTTTAATGATTGCGACGCAAAGAATTTATCCTATGTTATTAAGTAATTTGAATTTACTCACCATAATAAAGCAGATTAACTAAAATTAAGAACAAAAAGCAAAACAAATTGTGCTTCATTTTTATAATCTAGTTTTAGAGCGTTACGTCGAATAAAACTAGTACAGTAAGTATAACAGTTATTAATATTCAATTACATTAATGGTTTCCTCAAAAAAAAAAAAAAAAAAAAAACAAACGTTGCTTGAATTTTTTCGTGACTAACTACCTTTTATACTTCTAAAAACTATTAATTTGCCATAACACGACGGTTTTGAAAATGATGTAAGATAATAATAGTGGATTCAATATTTTTTGTTTCCTCAAGAAGGAAGTTTTGTTGTGGTGAAAAAAAGTTTTCAAGACAAAAAATTGACCTTTTTCGATGATTAAGAGCTTATTTTTTTCGTCTTTTACTAAATTTAAAAAATTAAAAATAAATTTTAAAATTCGTGCACTAGTTTTTGTTTTATAATGATTTTAAATTATATATGCTTTTTAGTACATTTATCTATAAGCATAATGCTAAATAACTAGATCCTTCTGAAAAGAATATAATACATAGTACGCAGTAACTGTTCATACAATTCTCTAGATTTGGCGCTATCCGACTTTTCTTAATCAGATTGCTCCCGATGTGGCACAATAATTGGCGTACGCTTACTGCTTAGATAAATCATTGTAATTACACACGAATCCTCCTACGATTATCCCTTCCTTTTCAGTGCTTGCATAAACAGAAAAGAGCGCGGAACTTCAGTGCTGCCAAATATTTATTTCTGCCTGCAGGAGAATGAATGTCGTCTCGCCAAAGGGATGCGATTTATAAAATTAAATGTTTCTTTCATTCTGTTCAGAAAGATAAATGTGATTTTGCATTAATTTTTAACACAGGTTCTCCGCTTAAGTATTAGGCCAATTGTCTTACTGCAATTATGTTTAAATATTAATTTTTAAAATAAAAATAGTCTAAAACTTGTTGCATTTCAAGAATCTTAGATTTTTAAAATTTGAATTAAAATATTTCAGATTAATTCATTCAATTTAGGCACAAAATCATTCATTGATTAGTAGTAGAATAATTTTTTTAAGTAGAATGGTTAATTACATGGTTGTATGAATATAGATGCTTTATTATCGTAAAATATAAATTCATCATTCCGTCACTTACGAATAGACCGGGTTTCTTCTTTATTTATGGTTGCAAAAGAAAGTAAAAAAATGATCAAAATCTTTTTGCTTGGTGACTGGCTGATTTATAGTAAGCGCATTCGTTCTTTGAGGGCGTTAACAAAACGTTTTACTATTCTTTAATTTTTTTGTGATAGAAATCCCTAGTAGAATATTTAGTTGGTTCTTCTTTCTCAGATAACAAATATTTAACCGACAAGCAGCTTGAGGTTACAGTTTATTTTTAGTTAAGAAATATAATTATCTAACAATTTACTAGAAAATCTTAACTGACGGAACCCGCTTATTTCTTACCAGGTATATTTCTTCAATTTTTATCAGTTTTGTAAAAATATTTTCACACAGTCTCTTGAATATAATTCAAATTTTTTTTTGTTACCAACGAAATGGCAACTCGCGCAAAAAAGTACTCGAGGAAAATAAACAAATATTTTAATTTGATTCAATAATAACTTTATTGAGGTCTGTCCTGCAAGATGTCTCGAAGACGAATGACAAGAGAGAAGTTTTTTCTTGCTTCCTTAGAGAACCTGCTTCAACTATTATTTATTTATTTCCCGGGAAACGGGACGGGAGGACGGAAGACCCTATTCGATCGCCATGACGCGGCTTACGTGGAGGCATCAACTTTAACCTCCACGTCGAAACGCTCATTTTCGACCGTTTAGATACTTTATAATTTGAATTTGAGGTTCTCCAAAAAAGCAAGAAAATTACAAATAATATTTAAATTCTATCGCGAACGTACAATTTATTCGTGTACAATGTGACTTAGTCTCTTTATATTATCATAAAATGTGTACAATATTGTATTTGATAATTATAATATATTGTCACAAATAATAGATTATATTATTAAAAAGTAAATCAGCATCTACTATAAGATAAAAGATATGCAAATTCTTCTTATCTACCGCCAATTATGAAGCGAATAAAATACCAAAAATACAATTTCGACGCCTCCTATTAGTATAATCGTTAGTAATTAGTATAATCGAGATTTCAGGGGCCAATTCGTCATAATCGTAACTCAGTGACCAATTCGCCATAATCGTAACTCAGCGGTCAATTCGTTATAATCTCAATTTTGTCGCTAGTTCGGTATAATCTCAACTCAGCCACCAATTCGGCACAATCGCCTCTTTATTTTGTGTAAATAAAAGATTTGACAGTTAATGTCCATTTTTTATTATTATTATACAAAGGTATACTGTAGTAACAATATGCTATTAGTCTTATCGCTAGGCCAGTTTTTGATTACCTATAATTCAATTTTCTATCGATTATGGAATTAAGATAATGCTGCATGCATTTTTCAGATTTGATCGTACCAAATTGGCGGTTGAGTTCGCATTATATCGAATTGTCCGCTAAGTTACAATTATACCGAATTAGCAGTTGAGTTGAAATCATACCGAACTGACGGCAGAGTTGAGATTATGTCGAATTGTCCATTGAGTTACGATTATGCCGAATTGGTATTTGAGATACGATTATACCGATAGGAGGCGTCGATTTGGAAACTTTACTTAAAGGGATATTATAGTTAAAAATGTTCAAAAAACGCATTTTTTTATTTAATATACTGATTATATATTTAATTTTGTTCAGAAATAAATTTTTAGACAGAAATATTAAAAATTTTTTATTAAAAGTTATAGCTTGTAAGACAAAGAAGTCTTATTTATTCAAAATTTGTTAATTTAAATTCGTATACATTTTTATAATGTTGGAGCACTGCGATAATTGTGCGATATATACTATCTTTATTTTACGCGGCTTTAGATTAGTGCGCCTATGCTGCTTCACCGTATCAAAGTTGGTGCATGGTAAGCAAAACAGCAAAATAGCAAGTTTGTGTTTACTAAAAATCGCTTCTCCGTTTTGCAACTGCGCATTTGTAAACTAAATGTTCTGAAGTGGATAGCAAGATGTAGTGCAGTTAATATTCCAGATAAATAATAAAATTCCAGTTGAACCTGAAAGGATTTCAAGCTAAAAAAGCACACTTATTTCTGTTTAAGGTTCCCTTCAGCTGACTTTAAATAGAGCTTCATAAAAGTTTATAATAGCACATTATTTTCTAGATTTTAACTTTTTAGGCTCTCTTAGAATTCGGAGTCAAAAATAGGAGTTCCCATTTGAAAAGCTTTTTAATTTCACTTTTAAGTTCGTTTAAACCAACGAACGAGTGCATGTTTCATAGCACTACTTTGCTATGTGTATGCTTTATCTTATTTTATTTGATATGTATAAAACTTTATACGTGCCTTTTTGTTTTAGAGCCTTCCCATGTAAAAAAAAATGTCTAGAATATCCATAATTATTGCATATACGTTTCATAGAGTATATATAGTATATGCATAATTAACCTATAAACTACAAAATGTGAAAAAAAAACATAAAAGCAGAAAGCTTAGTAAATTTTTTTTTGTTTTTGTGAGTTTTTTTTCCACATTTTGCGTATGAATAAAAAATGATGTGTAATTTATAGATTAATTGTGCATATACTATGTATACTCTATGAATGTCCATTCCTAGAGAAACGTTTTTACATGGGTCAATTGGTAGGTATTTCTCTGAATCACGAGTTTGGATTTTCACCTCATTATTTTCTAAAATTTTAAGTGTCTAGTTATTTCTTGCTATAGAGTTTAGCAGTTCGTAGAGCGAACGAATGTTACTCATTTCACTTATAGAGATTGAGGGATATTTTGTTGATTTGTTATTTTATTATTGCCATTTGACTTATCAAATGCCATTGTCTTTTTAATTGTTCAACCAGCGACTCTTCTGTCGTAGAGAGTACTAACTTGAAAGTAGTCAGATTAAAAAATGTTCATAAATTCTAAAAGTATGCATAGTTAAATTAATACTAAAAAATAACGAATATTTTTATAGCGTTAGTTGCAGTTGATTCTTACGGAGATTTTAGAGACATTATTTAAAGTAGCATAACTTTGAAATGAATAAATATTTTTTGATCTAACTACTCTCAATTAAAGCTCATGCTACGCATTTTATTTTAAATGTTTGTTGGATAAACTAAAATTTTTAATTACGGAGATATTTTAATTTTTATAAACATCAACTTTCCCTAGAATTTCCAAAAAAAAAAAAAAAAATCATAACTCTGTTTGTAAGGCCCACTTAAATAAACGCTGAGATAAGTGTCTCCTTTTTTTGGCTAAGGAATGACCACCTGCAATTTAACCAAGATCCATGATCCGATGGGTGGACACTTCCCCTGTTAGTCTTTTTGTTCATTGTCATTTTCTCTAGAACAGCCTCTGTGCCTCTTGCCGATAGTTATTTCAACGCGATAGCGCGTTCCAACTTTTTTATATTACTATTTTAATTTGAATATTAGTTTTAAGAAACTCGCAAATTAGTTTTAATTGTAACGTTTTACACTACATTTACGAAAGCCGATGTAATCACGTTTACTCATCGCGACGTCTTGTATTGAACTTCATTAATTAACTCAGATTGGTGAAATTACTTGAATCACTTCCATCTATAAATACAATAGTCTCTTTACCAACGTTGCTGAAAATTTGGTTTACATGGCTACAGAAAAAAGATGATACTGTTTACAAAATTCATGCCAATTATACATATAAGAGCTCTCCGGCAATAATACCTCAATTTGTCTCTCTGCGTTAATATTAGTAAAGAAATCATTTGTTGAAATCCACCTGCTCATCCTTCATAGCACACTTTCATTTATTCTTCTTGTAAATAATGTAAGTTCCTCGGACAATATAAAGATAATTGTGTATGTGGTGTTGTAAAATAAGATGAATGAGTTCTTTATTAATCATAAATAATTTTTCGCGCTAAAACTGTTCACACCCGAGGGTTCGTTCGTTGTTTTTTAACTGGCCACGCGGCGAAAGTAATTCATAGTCACAAAAAACTTGCAGAATCCCAGAAACATACATTCTGTACACTTATATATACATTAAAAAATTAAGTGTATATATGTATAATATAAATTTGTAATGTAAATATATAATAAATATATACGCAATAGTAACTGGAAATTAATAAATATGAGTATTACAATATAATAAATAAGTATATATACGATAAATTTATATACTTGAGAGAGAAAGAGAGAGAGAGAGCGAGAGAGAGAAAGGGAGAGAATCGAGAATAGATCGCGCAACAACTTGATCCCGAAATAATATCGTCGCGTGCAGGATCGTTTCCGCAAGCTTGGAAACAGACAACACTCCCGAGCCTCCACAGAAGCCAGTGACTGTGTGCTCTTAATCGTCCGCGACTTGCAGCCTCCTTTCTCTCGTTTTTTGCGCTGGACTTTTTCGCGACGACGGATGAGATATTCGGCGCCAGCGGACTCGCTGGGGGTAAATGGAACGATGGTCTTTGATGTCGAGTAATCTTTATATAGGTTGCGATGATACAATTTGGGGGAAACGTGAAAGCTCGCGAATACCTTTTCTATAAATTTCGTGCTTTCATTTAAGACTTTATCTTGTAAACCTAATACTAATTTATTTAAATAACTTATTATCTTTTTTTTTTGTTGCAGGTAACGCTTACGATCATTTCACCGAACTTCTTAAAATGATAGCAAAATTAAGCAAGTACGTAATTCCAAAATTTACAAAAAATTTACAAAACATTTCAATATTTTATTTCGCAGAAATAAAATTACAATATTCTGAATATAATCACTTTTTCAATTATATTTATAAATGATAGGAAAACATTTTTAAGACTTTTAAGGCAAGATTAGATTGGTTTTTTGTATTAAAAGATATAGTTACTATAAAATCAAATAATATATACAGGTTTTATATATTTAATACTTTAGAAAATGCGCATTCTGCATGAAACCAGTTCTAAAAGTTTACTCGACGGCATCTATTTGATAGAATTAGTTTTCAATATTTTACTACAATATTTTTCTCCCATTGAAAATAAGCAAAAATCTGTCTATTAAAGAAAAAATTCAAAAATTCAAGGTAATCTAATGAAAGAAATTAACAGGATGTCCGAGTAAATATTGTTGGTCATGCTATAATGTACATTTTTTCTTATAAAATATTTGAAATACTTTAAATTAATAGTACTTTTCGACGCGGGTGTGTAAGTTGATTATTTACCTCGTGAGACATTTTTCGCCCGAGCGAAGCGATAATTATTTTACGTGAAAAGTACATTTTAAACCATAGGGCCATGCTGTAAAGTTACACATATCATAACATAAAATAGACTGACATAAAACAAATAAATCGTAAATAATACAATAATACTTAAAACTAAAATTGTTATTTAAATATTAGTCTACTTTAGTAGTGCAATATGTGTATTGACTTCTATTGTTACCTGCACGTTTCTTGTTATCAAAAAAAGGTCAGTCTGCGTCCTCCTGATGAATTCACCAGACAGTACCAAGAGCGAAACACGCAAATAATTGTATTAAATTTTACAACCTTTGAACGATAAAACATCTTTCTTAAAACTTAAACTTATTTCTTTTTGCGTTACCGTGAACAGTACTTTGGGAAGTTCAACGAGGGATAGATTATTGAAATTAATTTTCAAGAAAGGTTCACTTTAATTCGTTCTTCTTTTCCTCGTGGACCACTATCAGCTGTTTTTCTTATTGTTCTTTGATGCAGTCTTCTAGCTCGATGTCCTCATTCTACGAATGGATGGATGAGCGTCGACGGGAATTATACATAACTTTTGAAGCATTAGAGATTTTTGTAACGTATAGCCTCTCAAATTATCGGTCTCTTCCTCTACTATTGTTTGTTTTTTTTTGTGGAATTACTAAAATTTAATAGGAGATAATTTATCATCAAATAGCGAAATTCGAAGTTTTAGAGGAAAATGACTTGATTTAACTCCTGCATCAAAAATTTTGAGCGTTAGACCCTAATATTTATCTTCATATTTTGTCGTAAGAAACCTAGTTAGCCTATTATTCTCCTAGTTAGTCTCACACAGTTGCCCGTACGTTGAAGCCTCTCTCAATTATGGCAGGCAGTCAGGAGGTTCTAGCACTGGGCTCAGTGGTTCAACCAAGTGGCTTATTCCAACCGTCGGGAAGTCAAAGGATGGCGATGTCGGTAAACTAGTGGAAACGACTGCACTTCCACCGGACAAGCCTGCCTTAATTACAAACCTCCAACGTCGATACCGGAATTTCTGAGCCCACTGCGCATTAGTGTTTTAAACTTTCGTTGTACCTCCGTCACTTAATTTCTTTTTCGGGATACCTTCCCTTGTCTGTAATTCCCTTTATTTCTAGCGAGACAAGGCTTATTCTTTTTTTTTTTTGTTTTTGCTTATTTAATTAGAATTTTTTTTTTTTTTTCCTAGTAAAACTAATAATGCTCTTCAAACATATATATGGAGCTGCAAAATTATGTTCTTGGTTAAGAAAATGGAAAATTCAAGTCAATGAAGAAAAATCCACGCATATAACTTTTACGCTCCGTAGAGATAATACCTGTTTTTCTGTGTTTTTAAATCAAAAAACCGCTGCAAATTCATTGGCACTTAGCTTCCTCCTAACATAATTTATGGTTCATTAAAAACAATTGATTTTAACAACACAATTATTTATTTTTGTATTATGTTATTTTTATATGTCTATTTTAGAATTTAATGAAAAATGAACAAAATTTAAATAAAAATTTTATCATTGGAATATTTATATCCTAAAAAACAGAATTTTTGGAACTCCATGCGCAAAGCTCTTTTATATTTTATATATTATAAAAGTCATTTTTTATATTTAATTTGAACTATATTGTTGAAGCTAATGTAAACAATAATAATAATAATAAAAATATGACTGTATTATGTTATATATATAATCGCGATACCATATATAATTTAAAATTGTTATAAAACAAAAACTACCCAGGTAGAGATAAAAGTATCAAAATTGGGCAGGAAAGTAAAAAATAGGTATTTTTAATTCCTAGTTACCTAACTTTCATGTAACGATTTTTCGGATCATTCTCGCACTATTTTAATAGATTTAACATAACCAAGAAATATTCGAATCAACAATC
>JAWWML010025173.1:0-14949 GCA_035047165.1 Ormyrus rosae
TAGTGAATTTTTCCCCGTTCCTGCGCGTATCTTTTTCGTGTCGTTTCCAGCGTATAATTAGAGTAGCCTGCGAGCAGGTTTTAGCCATCGTCTTCCGGGTAGTAAGAGTCCGGCGGAATCTCCTCCGAGAAGAAGAGTCTCAACCAGCGTAAAGGTAAAGTCAACCAATTCGGTGCTGACGAGTGGCACCTGGCGTCCTTAAAAGAATTGTATTTAAGAGAGTTAGAGGGTCGCGAGAAAACTAAGTTTCGTTGCACGGAAGATCGCCACGTGGCGAACTCCAACGTTACAAACTTAATGCAGAAGAAACTAGTAAAAATCAATCTCGAACTGTAGATAAAAATATCCAAAGGTGTTCTACAAACTTAAATGAGAATAGTAAAAGACTTATTTATTTTCTGTTCAATATATTAATGAAAATGATTTTAAAAAGTTTGACGAAAAACTTAAAATTATTTGCAAAAAATCTATCATACATCTTGATCAAGAAAAAAGTGGTAATTTTTCTAAAGCACTCAAAGAAAAACTTAAAAAAGTTTCTGATAAATCTATGGAAGATTCTGTTAAAGTTGCAAGTGAAAATGTTTGTAAAAATTTTAATGACAATGTTCATCAAATTCTGAAAATTCCAATTGAAAATGACAAATGTCTCAAGAAAAATGTAGTAAATAAAAAACAAAAACATGTTGATAATATTGTAGTTAGTAATGTAGAATTTAAACAAAGTTTTGTTAAAGAAACCAAGAAGGGCACTGACGTTCATCATGAGAGCAAAAAAGGTGATACAAATGTAGTTGAAATTAATCAAAGACTCAAATAAAAATCAACAAAAAGTAATGGTAAGTAATGAAATTTTATCAAATTCTTTAACAAAAACTATTTCAAGAAGTGAAGAAATTCCTAATGAAATTAATGAAAAATTATCTAAAACTTTAAATACTAATTGTTCTAGTACACAAACTGATGTTAATAAGAGAAAACTAAGAAGATTATCTAAGAAAAAAGGAGAGGTTATTGTAAATGAACCATCAGACAATGAACGTACTGTTGAAAACTCAAATGAAAGCTTGCATTTAAACACTGAAGAAAGAAGTTTGATGATAAACTTAAAATTATTTGTGAAAAATCTATCGTGCATCTTGATCAAGAAAAAAGTGGTAATATTTCTAAAGCACTCAAAGAAAAACTTAAAAAAGTTTCTGATAAATCTATGGAAGATTCTGTTAAAGTTGCAAGTGAAAATGTTTCTAAAAATTTTAATGATAAAATTCATCAAATTCTGAAATGGCTTTGCTCGGAGACTTGATACAAAAAGATCAACTAATCTTGATGGTGTAACATCCAGGCCTATAGCCCCTGTAGAACCTACACCAGCCATACAATAGATAAACGGGCTATTGACCTGGCCTTGCACTTGAAAAGGTGCATTATATAATATTAGATAACTAACCTTATAGAAACGTAAGAAATAATATTGACTTTTATATAATTTTGTATTTCAGAATTAATTGTTAACAATAAAGTTACTTAATATTAAATTAATTAGTAAAAACTTAATAATCAAATTATTGTAAGTTCTGACTGTTAAGATTAAATAATCCGAAATAGCTGAGTAAGATAATTTTAGAATTTGTTGATAATACGATCGGCAATAGTTTATATACAAACCAAAAACTAGAGAGGAAACATAAAAGAGCGGATGCGCGCCTAAATATTTCGAGTCTTTTCCAAGAATTTCCCAGATGCGTTTTTACGACCGACCGCGGACGCGGCTGCATTTCCCGCCATGCATTAAAAACTTTTTTGTGAGAATTCAAGCGGGAGCATACGATTAGATACTGGTAACATAACAGATAGAACGTTGTTAGCTCGGTCAATACACCCGAGATAAAGAATTACGTCTATGCAAGACGAATATATTCCCAAACACTTGAAGACTTAATAATATTATAAAATGAACAAATGTATATAGGATTATTTCTATTATTTTTTCTGTAACAACAATAAATTATACACTTTATCCATAATGATCTAATTACGTAGAATATTCCTCTCTAGATTCTGATATTAGTTTATAATATTATATAAAATAAGTTAAATAATTAATGTTACCTTTTTTTACATTGTTTATCTCTTGAATTATATAGTATCATCGATTAAATTAAATATAAACTCTGCTTTTGAATTGTTACAAATAAATTAAATTGATTATTAATTAAATAGAGAACGAGAAGAGCTAGAACTTCCGTTTAAATTCGCAATATCTTAATTTTCAAAGGCAGAACCAAAAATAGTAATTATATATTGTTTATAATAAATCTTAACAACATTGTACAAGAGAAGGTAAATCGGGGAAAGACGCTCTTCTAGTTTATAGCTTTCCCTCTCTTACGCTCTCTTCGACCGAGGCAGAGGTACTTGATAAGCGCGAGCCCTCTAAACGCTCCCGAATTGGCCTAGGGCTTTCCCACTCCGCTTTTCCTAAATTTTAATATCCAAAAAGCCCACGCCTACTTTTTTCCTTTAAATACAGCCCCTGAATGCAATTGCAGTCAGTTCAGCTCAGCTCAACCTAGCTAGCAGCTATCCAATCGTAAGACATATCCTAAAACTTTTAAATACCCGAACCTTACTTAAATTTTCCAACTCACACATACCAAAAAGAACTCCCAAATCCACTCTTTAAAAATCCTCAATTTCGAAACAATCGAGTACTTCTGTCGATTGTAATAGTGAGTATAATTTCTTATTGAATAAATACTAATAGTAAAGTTAAAATTCAAACTTTTTATTATCCTGTTTACAAAATAATTAAACGCTCTTCGGGACGGAGGCTCCGCAACCGCCCGACCGAGTCGTTAAAATTTAATAAGAAATATTAATATATATACAACGCTCTTCGGGATGGAGGCTCCGCAACCGCCCGATCGAGTCGTTAAAATTTAATAAGAAATATTAATATATATATAACGCTCTTCGGGACGGAGGCTCCGCAACCGCCCGATCGAGTCGTTAAAATTTAATAAGAAATATTAATATATATATATAACGCTCTTCGGGACGGAGGCTTCGCAACCGCCCGATCGAGACGTTAAAATAAAAATATAAACAACTTAAAATATCTAACGCTCTACGGGACGGAGGTTCAAACAACCGCCCGATTGAGACGTTAAAAATCTTGTTTTTGGTCTTAAAAATATTTAATATAAAAATATAACGCTCATCAACATTTGTTCGATTGAGTCGTTAATAATAATCAATATAAAAATATAACGCTCATCGACATTGGTTTGATTGAGTCGTTAAAATAAATAATAAAAACATAACGCTCAGCAGCATTCGTTGACAGAGTCGTTAATAATAATTAATGTAAAAATATAACGCTCATCAACATTCGTTGATCGAGTCGTTAAAATAAATAATAAAATCATAACGCTCATCAACATTTGGTTGCTTGAATCGTTAAATAAATGAAAATAAAAATAACGCTCGTCTATAAATACCGACTGAGTCGTTAAATAAAAATTTAATTATTCATAATTAAATTATCTAAGTAACGCTCTTCTCTGACGATCGCTAGTCGACCGCGGGTTGAAGTCGTTAATCTGCAACCACCGCCGAAACGAACTTCTGCGTCGAACAGTCTGGGATAGCCTGGACTGTATAAACGTAGAATCGCCGAAATATTTACACTAAAAAACCGCGCTAGTCAGTTGGGAATAGCCTAGCTGGGCAAGCAGCGATATTTTAGTCGCGTCGCGTACGAAACACTTAATATCGCGGAGTCATAGCTTCATCCCTGCTAGTGTACGAAAGTACAGGCAGAAAAGAAGCAATAATTCAAACTATGTCAATTTTGACATAACAGCATATTCGTTTGCTTTATAAGTATTTAATAATCGATCTTTTTCTGCCTTGCTCAACATTTCGTTAATACTAACAATTGTTTCATCAACGATCACTGTACTTGAAATACTTAAGTCATCTCTACTAGTTGAAGCTTCTATTTCTGTATCAGATAACTTCTGCGTAAAAATAAAACCGAATTACTGTTTATTTAAAAATATAACAAACCTAAACCATTTTTTATTTTAACCCTTTGAAATACGACGGTTTACTACAAAGGCATGGCACAAAACGACCGCTATCCACCGCATGAACGTAAACACGTTGAACTTTTGTCGCGATGCCTCGTTCTACGGGACAGCACGCGGCGCGAGTTCGCCCGATGTCATCCAGCGTCGGTTACTCAGTGCACACTTAGCTATAATTCCCCGACCGCCTCCAATCAAAGCCCAAGACAACGGCGCATTATTAGAAAAGTGTAGAAGCCCAAAGTGACCACGGGCGCGAGTCGTCGTCGTCGCAGGTATATAGCTCGCTCTTCGCGCTGTCACGAGATTCGTAATAATGCCAAATACAGGCACGCGCGCCGACACACGCGCGCACACACACACACACGCCTACAAATACATGGCACAAAACGACCACTATACACCGCATGAACGTAAATACGTTGAACTTTTGTCGCGATGCCTCGTTCTACGGGACAGCGCGTGGCGCGGTTCGTTGTAGCCAAAGGATTAGAAATTATTCAAATCAACAACAAATTTTTTAATTTAAGAATGAGGTTTAAAGAACTCTTACTTGTTTTTTATTTGTTGGCATTTCTATGTTTGCAATATGTTTAGTCCAATAATCGAGGAATAACGCCCTCGATCCAATGTCTTTAATTAATTCGGAAATCATCGCTTCATTTAATACTTCTAGCTCTTTCATTGAAATCTTGTTCTCTAAAATCATAATATAATGCAAATCAAAATCGCATACAACTATAATCTTTCAAACAAATCAAATTCAAAGATAATTTTGTTTTAAATAAATGGATTATTAAAAGAAATTTCGAAAAAGTTAGGTTATAAGATATAAAACTTTGCAATAAATTTTTTGTAATATTTAAAAAAATGAATTGAATAAGTCAAAAATTGAAATGATTAAAAAAAAAAAGCTTCGACATACATATAATAAAACATCAAAATCGCATAACAACTATACTCTTTCAAATTAAATCTAAATTAACGATAATTTTGCTTTTTCTATTATAACATTTAGAATTACGAATTCAATAAGTCAAAAATTGAAATAATTAAAAAAAAAGCTTCAAAGTACACATAATAAAACATGAAATTTATAAATATACCTAATAGAACTATTTACTATTTCAACTTACGCTCAAAAGTTTCTATTAAATGTTCTAAATCCAATGATGTTAAAAGATTTCTCATCTCCTCGTCTGCCATTCTTGAGCCACCTTTTTAGTAAAAGTTTAAATTTCCACTTTTCACGTAAAATGTTTCACGCACGATTTCTCTTACTTTACCTTTGATGCATCAACAAAGACTAACAATCTCGTTCTGCGGTTTCACACGCAACGAGTAAACAAATGAAAGAGCTGGAACGCCGAATTCTAGGAAAAGCGCCCGGTCGTTGAGCATTTCAAAATAGTTCTAAATAAATATCTCTCTAACTTCAAATAAATACTTTGAAAAAAGTAAAAGTTTGTTTATTTTTAAGTACACTGAGAAAATCGTAATCGAAGGAAAAACTTGCACTATCCGGATGTGCAACAGACAAACAGTTATTGCACTGTGAATGTGCACGGACTAAATTGGTTCGACGGTGAGACCGACGAAAGTCAGTTGAAAGCTAAATTACAAAATATAGCAAAAAAGGCCAGCTCTATATATTTAAGGGGCGATGAAAAAGCCAAATACGTGTCAGGTATAATGGGCCGTCGGGTCATAAATCTCACGGCTTTCGACGCTCCGAGTTTCGAACAATTGGAGCGGTCGTTTCCAAACGCTCTGTTGCTGTGCAGCCTACACAGCGAGAAAAAACTTGGAGAATACAAGCTAGAGTTTTGTGCACTACAGAAAGCCTACCTTTTAAGAAAGTGCCTCAATATCTTCGAGGAGCCGGTGCTATACATACAACTGATTTTTATCAAGGCCTCCTAAATCAACACCGACTACAGAGCAATAAAGATCAAGTTAATTTTGAGGGTATAGACGAAACCGACTAACGATGAATACTTTACATATTTACATATACATTACTTATTTACATATACATACACTAATACAGTAGCATTGTTTATATATAAACAAACAATTAAAAACACATTAACATAGTTTTTATTACTTGTTATTATAAACAAAGCAATTAAAAAGCCATTAACACATGTTTATATAAACAAAAAGGGGTCCCTACTACTGTGGCGCCGGTGATGTCATTGTTTATGTCTCGGTATACCAGTACTATTACTAGTGGCGGCGAGACTTCTACCTGGAACAGGTTGCATAGTGACGTCACCTAACCTCATCCTAATCCTTTTTGTTCCAGTTTCAGCTTTGCCGTTGTTTTCCTGGAGCTTTGTCATGGGATCTCTGTCCATTGGTCCCGCAGCCTCTCTAACTTCAAGTGATGGTTGCTCTTCGCAGGAGTTCAAGGTTAGAGCTATTCTGATTTCTTGTTATTTTCAACGGTTGCTATTTTTGTTGTCTTTTACAGGTGTAGTCAGCGAGGATCAATAGGTGTCTCAATCAGGAGGTCTGCTGTTCGAGGAGAATTCACCAGGTAATAATCATTCCAATTTCCTCTATCTTCTGTATGGTTTTTATATCTTCTTTGATTGTTTTCCAGGTTCTACAGCGCACATCAAAGGGGTGCTTGGAGGACTGCCAGCCAGATGGAGAGCACCGGCAACCATCAGAATATCAGGAGGGAGTCATCGTCCTCTTCTTCAGCTTCAAGGACCATCGCTAGTGTGTGTGTTCCAGTGTAGTGCATGTGTTAGCTTTTATTATATTAGGGTTCGCTAATTGTATAGGCACTCAAGAGCCTTCGCTTACTTAGTTTGTGAAAGTGTAGGTTGTTTATTTAATTATGTACGGCTGTGCAGAACCTTCTTCAACTGCACTTTCCTAATCGCATTTTAGGTTTTCTAAGAGCCAGGCTATTCATATAGCCTGCCCGCCTGAGCCTCTGTTCCTGGCTTTCACCCAGGCTGCTCGCAACTGGCTTTTTAGCCTTAGATTTCTATTTATCAATATGGAAATTGTGACGGTTCAAAATGAACCGTTACAGTAATCCTAATTTCTGTTTCAACTCTTGGTCCCGAATTTGGACTTGCGGCTCGTCAAGTGGATTTATTGCTCTATCTTCCGAAAAAAAATCTATAAGAAGTTTCTTTTCTTGTGATTCGCTTTTCGCGTCTTGACTTTCAGCGTTGCGATTGTTGAGAGTGTGTTTGATTTCTGTGAGATATTCTCTCTTAAAATCTGTATCGATACTCTCCGTGACTGGGAGGTCTGTTTGAACTGCAACATCCACTGAAAATTTGTGATTTTCCTTGGAAGATCTTGTCTCTGTTTCGTCTGACTTACTGTCAGTATTGTTTGGAGACTCCACTGTTAGTCTCGCGAGTGCCATTGTCTCCTTTGGGTCTCGCCGACTTAGTTTTCCGATTCTAAGTCGATGAAGGGTTGTTCGCTTTGTCGAGCTTGTGGTTTCTCCTTTGCTTTTGAGCGCTTTGGAGATGGGCAATTCTTAGCCCAATGACCAAATCCTTGGCAGTTAAAACATTTTGTTTCTTTCTGTTTTTTCGGTTGGGCTTTTTTTTCCGTCCTCCTCATCCCGAGGTTTCTTTTGCCAAACTGGCTTTGGTTTCTTGTCCTGTCTCGTTTTATCCAGGTATTTGCTCCTTTTGGCTGAAGTTTTAGCCATTTTCGTTCCGCTTGACTTCTCGCTTCTGAAAAAGCCGCTAGTTCTTGCCTTCTTTTCGGTTTCCACGTCTCTTCTACGCCGTATTTACGCGGATCGTAAGCGTATTCTGGCAGTGCCGATTCTTCTCTTGGAAGAGGCAGATGGTATTCTTTCCTCGCCAAACGTTCGGCTCCAATTCCTTGCCGAATATTTCAAGTCTCGGAACGACCTAAGGTCTCGTCCATTTATTCTTTCGCGGTACGTTGGATGCAGATTGTTAAAGGTCATTGCCAATTGTTCTTCTAACGACGGTTGTGGGTATAAGTACTTCAGAATGTGACAATAATTGGTGATGAAATCGATAATTGGCTCGTGCCTTCCTTGTTTCCTAGTGATCGACTCTGTTTTCATTCTGACTTGGAAATTTGGATCTCCGTATCGCTCGCGTAAATCCATCACAAATTCTGTCCACGAAGTCCAGTTGAATCTTTCTAATCTCGCCCAACTCAATGCTGTTCCGTCTAACAAATCTGAAATTGCTTCTAATAATTCAGCGTCCTAGATGTTTGTACCTCGTCTCGCTTCATCGACTCGACAGAGAAATTCTTCAGCGCTAGAATCTGAGCCGCCTGAAAATTTTATTTTCCAGTCCCGAATTATTTTGCGATAATTTGTTAATTTATTATACGCGCTTAACGAGTTGACTGGATCTGTAGCCTGTGACATAGGCGGAATCTCTATGTTGCGGAAATTTTCTCTGTCTTGTTGGTAAACCTCCTAACGAATACGGAGGAGTGTAATGAGATGCGTCTCCTTCTGTGTTAGCTGGTTGTCCCGTGTGTCTCCTGGTGTTTAAATTTTCGAAAGTCGTTCCTCCTCGTACCGCGTTTAGTCGGGGTTGTTGAACCGGGGAGCTTGTGTTTAACGTAAAGGTAGACTCGCTCAACCTATTATTCCCTATTTGTCCCGTCTACATCGAAAAACCTCTTTGTCTACTTGCTATTATTGTTGATGACGCTGCGAAACTTACTCTAGGTGCCGATGGCCGCCTGCAAAAAGTATTGTATTCTATTCCAGGTTGGTGTTCCGGGACTCGAGGTGCGACGTTTTGCGGTTGGGAGTATATGGCCGGCGCTTGGCTTACAACTGGTAGCTCCGGTTGTGATACCGTCGGTATACCTGACGGTTCTTTATTCTGTAGTATTTCCTCTGATTCGTATGCGTTGCTTTCTATTTGATTCGTTGTCCTGGAGTTGCTGGGTTCCAGGTCTATTAAGGGTAGTCCCGACCTTGTTGGGTTTTCTAACGATCCGAGTTGATTTTGTACAATTTCTGTCGCTCCAGTGTTTTGGGCTGGGTCCCGGATTGCGATGTTTGGGTCATTTATCGCGTTCAAATTTAAATTCTGTACCGTTATACACAAAAAATTTCGTGAGAAATCGACATTTGCATCTGTTGTATCCCAAGGAACTTCTTGAAGGCCTCTTTGTATTGCTATAAATCTGACAAGACGGTCTTGTAATTCCGGAAAAGTGCATTCAATGCTCAGCGAATAATTTAATAAATTTCTCATTAAGTCTGTGGCTGATATATTCTCAATCCATTCATTTATTTCTGACTATACCGCGAATTGCGGCACGACATACAGTTCCGAACCGTCTTGACCCATTTTAATCGATAATCTATCGCAGTTTAGTTTTAAACTAAAATCAACCTAAGAAAAATTTCGTATAAAGTAAAAATTATAATTTTTAATTTCTTTGAAATAATCCTTAAAGTTCGTCTTGAAGCTATTCACTTTTTACTCGCAAGGAAAAAAAACTATCTACTATCGAAAAAGAGAAAAAAAAATTAAGACCTACTTTTCTAAAAAATATTGATTTAATCGCGGAATTTGAAATTCCGAATGTACCGAGACGTAAAACTCTCATGTTTCTACCAATTATTTCGAGCAATCAGTTTCGAAAATTTTATTTAAAATTCGGTGACGCTTTGTTTACGTCCCGAGGGTCGTTGCGAGTAAGACTTCTTAATCTCTACTCGAGCGGTCGACGCTCGACCGGTATATTCGGAGTTACGCTGAAAATGAAACAAAGAAAGAAGAATCCAATAAACAGAACGAATCCAAGGACCAGAACATCTGGGGGAATAACGGCTACAAATTTTTCAAATAGCGAAATTATTATAATAATAAAAACCGGCCCTTTTAAGGGCCCCAAATAATATAACGTAAAAATAAATTTTTTCACCACTTTCGCAATCTTAAATTGCAAATACATGTGCAAAATTTATATTAAAATTCGTTATTATTAATTAAAAAATGTAAATATTAAAATTTTTTCAATTATTTGTCCCCAACTTTCCCACTCTCACCATTATCTTTAAATAATATAATTAAATAATTAATTATCTTTAAATAATTAATTAAATCGATAATCCTAAACAACCCTTTTTTTTAGATTATTTAAAATGGATTAAACGATCAGCATAATTATGCAAATTTTTTGTTTACATTTTTTATATTATTTAAATTAATATAAGTAATCCGATTATCAACAAATAAATCTTTCATCCACTTATACATAATGCGGTAATCGTTTGTTTACCTTTAGGTTAAGTCTCATAATCCAATTAACTTATACAAGACCCAAACGGCCTTATCTTATTGACTTTAGATTAACTTCACTAATCCGATTGTCTAAATAAACAAATAAAGGCCCAAACGCCTCCTTATCTTGTTTACATAAGATTAACTCCACTAATCCGATTATCCTAAACAAACAAAAAAGGCCCAAAGGCCCCCTTATCTTTGTTTACTTAGTGGCGCCACGGTTTGTTTACCCTCTGTCTCGCCATTGGTTAAGTCGAAGACGAATTCGTGGTGAATTGCCCTGACTGTAAGGCAAATAAGTACAGCCACGTATTCTTTCGTTGTTTTGGCACCCCTTCTTCGTGAAAACAAAATTGAAAATGGTCGGGCGAAATCTAAGCCCACAGCTTAAAATGGGCGTCCGGGATTGACGCGGTCCGATGGGAGAGGAGCCATTTGCTGCTACATCGGAGATGCGCCGTAGCGAATGCAAATGGGGCAGCGTTGATATACTGCCTATCGGGAATAAATGTGGGCCATCTGGATGGATGACCTTTCAGCCAGTCTAAAACCACCTTTGAGTCGCTCCAAAAGTTGACGGAAGACGGAGACTGAAATAAACCTAGCAAGTGTTTCGCAAAACGAACGAGCAAAACTGCCGCGTAGTGCTCGAGCCGAGGCAAAGTTTCAACCTTGAGTGCAGCTACTCGGCCATAAGGATTTGCGGCGTTAAGCGAGGATGAACAGCATAAATTACTGCTGCATACGCTCTCTGCGAGGTGTCAGCAAAGCCGTGGATATGCCACGCTGAATTATATGTTTATTCGATCCATCGATGAGTACGAATAGCCGGCAATTGCGATAGATCACCGTGAAACTCGAGCCATCGTTCTCGGAGCTCGTTGGGTAAAGAGATCTTGGATTAAATATTTTTGCTCGGATTAAAACTGGAGCTAGGAAGCCTAAGGAGTCGAAGAGTCTGGCTGTATCTGAAAGTACGATTCTTTTAGATATGAGATTCGAGGGAAGTGGTAATAAAGCTTCGAAAATAAAAGCGTAGAGGTTAGTGTTCCACTTCAATCCAAGGGTAGAAACCGTGTCGTTTATTTGTACTGGAACCTCTTCGATATTCTTGAGGCCAAGCCCTTGAAGCAAGGCTGCATCATTACTTGACCATTTTCCAAGTTCCATTCCGGTAGTAGTTAATAACTGTATGAGTTGATCGCGATTGGCAAGAGTTTCCTATAAATTATCAGCTCCCAAAAATACGTTGTCGACATATACTTGGTGGGAGCGCAGGTGAGCTGCTAGTGGATGAGACTTCCGACCGTCCTTGGCAAGCTGAAGGAGCGTGCGGATTGCTAACCTAAGGACGCACATGCGGTGCCGTAGGTTACCGTTAGAGCTTGGTAATCTTTCATGGGCTCAGTTGGAATTGCTCGCCAAACTAAGCGCTGCCAATCGAGGTAGTCCGAGGAAATTAAGATTTGTCTAAACATCTTTATAATATCCGATACGATCACAAAGCGATGAAACGCCAGCGCGAAAGCACAATGGTGATATCGGATTGTAATTTTGGGCCCGGCAACAGCAAATCATTAAACGAAAGCCTTGTTGCAGTTTTTTGAGACGCATTAACTACGCGTATTTTTTTTTTATGTGTCGTTGCGGAAAACTGCGTGATGAGGCAAGTAATAGCCGAGTCGATCCACTCGTTTCGTCGCAGCAAGCTTCATGTGTCCCAGCTCACTATATTCGATCATAAACGTAGAGTATACCGATTACAATTGAGGGTCGCGGGACCAACGCTTTTCAGAGCAGAGGAGACACGCCACTGCGATGTCTCGTGAGTCGAGCAAGATTTTGCGTTTCGCGAACGCTAGGCGCTTGATAAAACGGCCTTCAGCATTTCGCAAAATTGTAGAGGCATAGTACTGCTCCCAATATTCTTCATCAGGGGTAAATCTTTGTGGAGTTTGTATTTCTTTAATTTGCCAGAATTGAGTTAAAATTTGAGAGAGAGATGGTTCGATCACTGTATGAAACGTGGAAACAGGCGATTCATCTTTGATTTTATTCGATCTGATGGGACCAGTCAGAATTCAGTCGAAGATAGTCAGTTGTGCTAATTCCAATCTTTTAAGGTGCTTCCACTGAAGCGATTGGACTTCTTCCGACAGAAGAAGACTCGTAAGTGTTTTTAAGACTAGAGCAGGACATTCGCAAGAGAATGTCGTGTCTGCGAGAGACTTGATGACAAGTGAAACCTCTGCTTGAGCACGGGAGGTCACCTCGCCACCGACTCTCCGAATTGCAACTGTGGCAGGCCGACAATAGCGAAGCGAGTCGAGTCGATACGAAGCTGTTCTTACTGACTGCTTCGTCCGGTTTCCTTCGTTCCAAGAATGCCATCGGTGAAGACGATGCGATAGGTATATGACCGTGAGTGCGACGAAGAGGGCTGCACACGATGAAGCGTATGTACTGTAGCTGCAGACGATGAAGGTATCGATGATGCCTTGGTTATTCACTGCTTGCTGCTGAAGTTCTCTGCTTGATTCACCATCAGTTGCACTTTGAATTGCAGACGACGATCCAGCGATATTGATGCACGAAGAAACGACGCTCTGCTACCATAAAATAATAACGCTTTAATCAGTTGATTTTCCTGATTAATAAAGCAGAGCACCTGGGAGAATCGCATCCGACAAGTTTTGTTGAATTTAGGTTTTGATGGTGACGGATGGTTGGAGGAATTAATAAATAAATTTATTTTATTTTCCATTTCACAAATAGTAGTCTGTATTCAAAAACTCAAAAAAATAAAACTGTCATTTTGTAACACAAAAGAATAATAACTTTAACAAAAAAAACAATAGTATCATCTCGTGTGCGAAAAACGGAGTAATAAATGTTAAATTTCGTGGCTCTTTAATTCTTTTGCAAAGTTCTGAATGATTATAGAGTCGAGAGAGCAGTATGCACCGAACGTTCGGCCGAATATCGTTCGCGAGTCAAGCGAACGCAAGTCTTGAAAACGAAGAGCCTTTGCTGCTTCATGAGCGTTGGAATATATAGAACTTTTCTGGTTGAATCCGGATTCTGGTCAGCGCGAAGGTTACGGAAACCGAATTTCTATTTCTAATCTACCAAAAAAATTGTAAACATGCAAACTAGCTCGCATTCCAGCGCTCAAGAAGAGGCTTAAATTTTGGCACTTGCTAGCTCGAGTAAAATAATTTTATTTCATCTAACATAGTTACTAATTTATTGTAATTACTTTTGCTACAATATACAGAAGTTGATACATAATGTCCTATTAAAAAAATAACCATCTTACATACGGTATCAAT
Source organism: Ormyrus rosae (assembly GCA_035047165.1). Lineage (NCBI taxonomy): Eukaryota > Metazoa > Arthropoda > Insecta > Hymenoptera > Ormyridae > Ormyrus > Ormyrus rosae. The sequence goes on from JAWWML010025173.1 coordinate 13,708, forward strand.
ATTATATGTAAAACGTATTGTAAATAAATTTACTGTATTAGTATAAAAATGAATATTTGTTTCGTTAAAGGATTTTAATAAATTTTCACAATGTGTATTGGATGTACAGTGTGTTCAAAAAGTTTGGAATCCCCCTCTATTTTTGAAAATACTGTTCAAACAAAAAAAGGTTCAGACAAAAGTTGTAGGGTTTTGAATTAGCAATCCAACGGTGACCTTGACCATGACCTTGACCTAATTCAAAACCCTGCAACTTTTGTCTGAACCTTTTTTTTGTTTGAGCAGTATTTTCGAAAATAGAGGGGTGTTCCAAACTTATTGAACGCCCTGTATACTTCAAGGCATGGCTTGCTTAACAGGTATAAGTTAGAGACAATTTTTTTAATAAAGTAAAAATCTTGTAATTCTATTATATAATTTAGAATGTATGGTGGACTGGTAATGGTTTGTACGCATAAGAATCGTGCAAATATTAATTGTACACAATTAAGCATAGCCCGATATACTATGCATATATACATTTCACCAATGCTAAAGTGTGCGCAATTGATATGCACGATTCTTATCTGCACAAACAACACCTTGCTCTTTGTTTCGTAGCAACAATGGAAGTAGAAGCAGCCCCAAAAGCATGACTTTTATTTGAATTTTTGATGTAAAAAATTTTGATGTATAAAATTACACTATATTTTATTAAATATGTTTTTATTGCATTTACTTTTGCACTTTGGAAAAATCGTGCGATTATTACATAGGAAAACGTCTTATTATGTCTAGTAAACATCAAGCGATTATGACGCGATAATCGCAAAATATGCGTGTAACTATCGCGCAATATTCGCGCGATTTTTTTATATTTGGGATGTACCATTATTAGAGTACATTTCCACTGACGTCGAATTCTAACGGCCGTTGAAGCGTCATAAATGTTACCTAATTTGTATTTCATAGCACATTGCGTATTATAAAACAGAAAAAGTCGAAAAATAACGTTTTATTTATTTTTATGAAATTTCATTAAAAATGCGTTTTATGCTTTATTATGTAAAAAATGCGCATTGAAATATTTTCATTTTGACTAATGAATATTTTTTGCCCTCAGGTCGCGAAATGACCATTTCGCGTCCTGCACAGAAAAAACCAGGTTCTCATTTCGCGGCCTGAGGGCAAAAATAGTACATTACGCACCTAGGGAGGTAAAGTATTGGTAAGCTCATAGCACGTGTAAATTGACTCCCGAGC
>JAWWML010025193.1:0-14936 GCA_035047165.1 Ormyrus rosae
TAAACAACAATATTTAGAAATAACAATCAAAGTTTTTTATTGAAAAACTTTCAAACTTATAACATCTTTTTCTTAAATGTAAATTATCATTAACAAAACAATATTACAAGTTAAGTAGCTTAGATTGATTAAGTAATCGGGAACAGACCGGTAAATTCAATAAAACTATTTAGTCGCATATCGTCATAAATAACGCAAGCTCATTATTCCCATCGAAAATGCTCAGGTACAATGAAAAGATTAATTTCCATCCATAGCAGCACAACTCCTCGCGCCCAGTCGCCATAAGCACTTCAAAATTCAACGAGGAAAAGCCCTCCTCCGAAAGCACCGGCAGAGATATCCAGCTGGCCAGCAAGGTCCGTCCGAAATGACCTCTCAGTTCCTCTTGCTCAAGTTGCGTGCAGCGCGGAAACGGCATACGCTCGCGCGTATACGCCGCGCGCGAATATAAATTCTGGTCTAGCGCTGCCTTAATAGACGCCCCAAGCGTCGCGGAATTAACTTGCCTCGGCGCTGGTTAGTTAATGAACTAGTTGGTGAATGCGCGGAAGGAGACGCCGGCCCTGGATTGGACGCGAGGCCCGGAAAACGAGCCCTTTTCGATGTAAAAATGCGGAGGGGTTATGGACGACAGATGTTGCGGGGCTGTTTAAGTGGACCCGATGTGCCCCCGCCTTTGAGGAGCGAGCTTGAGTCTAGTGGCCGGGGGCGGAGAGTGGTGGAATTGAGCAAGCTGATAATTGTCAGTTATTTTTCGTTAATTAGGAGAGTTTTTTTTTTATATTTTAACTTTAAGTGGAATTAATCTTTTTTTATTTGAAAGTTTAAGGGGCGGTATGTTCTTGAAGATATAAAGGAAAGTTTTACTGCAAGTGGTGGAAAGTTTAATTAAATTTTGTTAACTCCGTGAAATGTTATACTTACATAATTTTAGTTTTTCATTAATTCAGGGAAAATTTAATGCGTGTCAGCAAGCTTAAATCGCCTACACGGAGTTACTGCCTCTGGGTAGCAGATATACTGCTCTTGTACATTTAGTCTTCATTATGTTGTATTATATAAATTTCAGTTGCACACTTTTAGCACTGAAGAAATTAAAATTAATTATTATAATTTCAGTATACTACTTATTCTGCAGTTTCGCTTGGTTGACTAAATATGTCTACGTGATTCAACTTTTATCGTAGAAAAATTCTTAAAGTTAAAAATAAAATTTCAGTCTTCAATAAAAATTTTTTTTAAAACAAAATTTACAAAATCCTACAATAGGTAATAATCTAATGGTTGAAATGAACAATCTTTCTTGTATAAAACACTTTGTACTGTATTTACGAGCTTCTTCACCTACATACATCGACTATCAAACTTAACACTTACATCGAAGCCGTACTTGCAGCTTTGCATTAAAAGCGGCCATCTCTTAGAAACTTGGTCTCCTCTTTTAACGCACTTGGACTTCGCGGCCCCGCGGTTCCCGTTGTGTTGATACCCCCAAGTGCAAGTTTCGACTTGCTGGCAAGCTGCATCGAACTTTCTCGAGTCGAGTGCCAGTCTTGTAAACAGCGGCAAAGAGATGCCTCTCGGTTGTGCGCTTAAGACCCTCTTGCAATCATGAGAGGCGAAGAAACCTGCAGCAACGAGGAGTACTTTAAATTGATGGAATTACGGAATTCCGGCACGTAACTCCTTGTTCTTTTAATACTGGCTCGGTTCCGTGACTTATTTCCACATAAATATATTCATGTATATTATTTATTTTCACATTTTTCCACAAAAATATGTTTAGATATTAGTTAGCTTATATAAATATTTTAATAGCTTATTTACTTGTTTAAAAAGGAATTTTCTACAAATGCTTTGCTTTTTGACAATTTTGTTTTTAAACTTTAGAGGGCCAGAATTTAAGTAGCAGTTCAAGTAAAAATAAAGTCAAATAGAGTTTCACTGTGATAGAATTTCATTCATCGTCTGTTTACAATCGTAGTCATAAAGAAGAACGGATTTAGCTCCGCCTGCTTGCGATTCACAGACTCGAAACGTATAAGTCACGTAATGAGAGCCCGCGTGTGTTTACGTAAAGCTTTGATCCCAAACTGCCCTCAGGTGTTCATTTGAAGCTTCTTTCTGCCGGTACTTTCCCACCTTATGCCGCTTGCTCTTTTTTCCTGCGCCCGTCGTGATTTATTTCCTGCATACGTGTAGCGGCGTTGAGAAAAAAGCCTCGTAATATAAAAATGTAGGTCAACCTTTCTCGCAAAAGAGCATTCCTTTTTTTTTGTAGTATACAGCAAATGTTATTAGATAACTGGACTATATGTGAACGAGTAATTCGCGCTATATATTTTAGATGAAATATTTTTCCTGTTTTAATTGGAGGTTGGTACATGTTCTTTCTACTCCCTCCTATTTGGATTATTTATTTTGGAGTGGCTTAATTTTCTTCTCGTACCTCTTCCAATTAAATCGAATTTGATGTTGATATAGAAGCTGTTAAATTGGCATTGTATTGTTGTAAATCAAGTCATCAGATTGAGTAGATTTTAATATCATTTTTGTTACTCCACAATTGTAGCGAATATTGATGATTTACAAAACTGCGTAAGCAATTGTTCGATTAAGTGGAGCTTCATGTACATCCCAATCCCATCCCGACCCATCGGTAAACGTGACGCGACTCAGAAACAAGTTTACAGAAAGTTGACGACTTTCCCAACAAAAGCAGCGCCGATGTAAATAGCAAAGATAGAACTACGATAATGGCAGCTGCAAAGGCAAAATTACGTGCACGAGAACAAAGAAAGACATGCAGGATCACAGAGAAGAAAAGAGGGATCGCCGGGAGTGAAATCAGACCAGTAATTGTTTACTCGTTGCAACGCGACTCCGAGCTTGTATTTGGCTTGCCTTCCTCTGGTCGTGTCGCCGGCTAATTCGTAGTGGCCCTTTCCTCAAACCGGCCGAAATCAAAGGTAGGAGCAGCACAGCAGCAGCGGCGGCGAGAGAGTTTGCACAAACAGCCCCCTGGTGAATCGCGGGATAAGTTTTCCAGCCGGCTGACCTAACGTATTCCGACTTTGTCGCTCGGCGTCGAGCGGCGGCCACGTAGGCATAAGCTCATGCAAATTGCGTTTACGATATATGCGCAGCCGTACGTGACGCCGCGTCAGCCCTCGGACACGAGGAGAGGAGGAGGAGGAGGAGGAGGAGGAGGTTTACACTGGGTGCGATCGCCCGGAGTTAGTTTGATTTTACGCAGCGAAGCCGTGGCTTTCAGTGATTGACTTTGGAGATTGCCGCTCTGCGGGGGGAGAAAGAGGAAGGGACGACTAGTTTATGTACCTGTTTCCAGCGGATTTCGGATTTTCTGATGCAGCCTGTTTTCGTTACTATGAATGTTTTTATACGGGGTATGAAAAAAGATCCGGGTCGACTGACAGTATTCGCGTGCATAGTTTCTTCTAAATAGAATCTGACGTTGCAGCATAAATTTTTCAGATTTTCGAATGAAACAAAAGATTTTAAAAAATCATTAATGTAAGCACATGTAAGATAAGATTTAATATCATTACAATTATTTTATATTCGTAAGAGGTCAAGACAAATACACCGCAACCGCGTCCCACGGATGGAAATTATAATCTAGCTCGCAAATCTCTTAACCTTTCAATCCTGTCCTCACAGCTCCTCCCAAACTTAGAGCATCGCCGTTGTAGTGGCTCCGTCACCTGTTTACCAGGTACAAACAGGTGCCAAATGAAGGCCCGGAACGGAACATGCTGCAGTTGCGGAACAAACCCGCGCTCGACTAAGAGCCGCTCCGGATAACAACGGAATTAGACGGATGAAACGAGGCTCGAGCGAATAGATAAGCGAATTAAGAGGATCCCGTGACGCTCAGCCAGCGAGGAAGGGAAGATCCTTCGGGCGACGACGCGTCAGGTTTTCGCTGCTTGTTCTCAGGCAGGATTTGTTGGGATTTGATTACCGATGCCGATTGCCGTGGATCAATGTTTACTGGATGGAGCGGCAAAGGATATCGAAAATTGAGGATTTCCTTTACTTACTTCGTGGATTTGGATGGAAGCTTGAGTCAAGCTTTATTTAGTAACGATTGATCTACTTTTATTATATGACCAGGGATAATTTGATCATTTTTAAAGATTTTAAAGATTAACGAGTTGAAGTATTTATTAAAATCGAGCTATTCGTGCATCCTTTATATAGAATTAGAGATTCAATTGAAAATTAAACTTTTCACAACAATTAAATTGAAAATTAAATTATTGCATTAGATAAATTCTAAAATTCCTTCGTATCAAAGTATTATTTTTACGTAATCCAGGTTTAAAAATCGGCTTCACATTTCTATTTCATACAAAGATCTCAAAATTAGATGATAGAACCAGGCGCACGTAAAAAAGCAAAAGGGAGCCTCGCGTAATCTCGGCGTTTTGTGCGGGCCCATCTCGGAGCGAAGGCGGAAAGTCGCGTCTTTCCAGACCGAGAGCGGTAAGCTTTTTCCTTACTTGCCACCCCTTTACCGAATCTCAGTCATCCGATCTCTCAAAGAGGTGGCCGAACAATGAGGGAAGGGGAGGAGAGTGGAGAAGAGCAAAAGAGACGAGCGGCCACAAAGACAAAGATCGCCGCTGAATGAGAGACGCGAAGAAAAGAAGGCGGCTCATATTGACTTCCGGTCTAGGAAATTGTCCACAGTCCGGTTTCTCTATTCCCGTGCCTTGCTTCGGCTTGCCCGCTGTTTTATTTTGCGAGTATATGCTTTTTTGTGTCGTCCTCCTTCGCTTTAGATAGGTTTTACAGTTTTCTATACTCCCTCTTTTCCGGGCTTTGTACGCTTTTGTAACTTGATAGTTGCTGATGGAATATTATTGAGTCGATAATACGTATAAGTAATCTCCTTAGACGTATGTTCATAAAATTTTACCTGTATCCTAAATATAAAAATGGGATACTCCGAAAAAGTGAAGCCTTATAATGATCGTACGGTTATATGCAACTTCATTGGCAGAAATAAAAATAGAGAATATGTTTCAAGTGTCTAGTGTCTATAAAATTATCGTTCATATAATATAGATTTATTACCAAAAATAGAATTTGTTATTTAAAATCTGTGACTTTAACTTTACGATTTTATTTTAATCTTTGGTATTTTTAAATACTGCAGTCTCTGTGCTCTTCGATTTCGCTCCAAAATCTCAAAAACAATTTAAGCCCCTGTTTTAATTTCTACCGAATGAACGAAAAACTGCAAAGCCCCAGAACGAAACAATCACACTAAACCGCTGAAAACCTTTGCAAAAAAGAAAAAAAATTCGCTGAAAACCATCATGAAAGAAGCAAAGCCGCAATCTAGATTCGCTCCCTCGCTTTGTCCGCGTCTCGTTCGCACCCTGCTAAGATCGATCGTCGGCAGCGTTTAATCCACGTCGCGCGTTTGAAGTCCGGCTCGGTCATCCCTTCGTCGAGCGGCACGACTTCCGGTCCGCTTTTCATTTTCACGCGCAGCAACGCCCGAGGCGATTTGTTTCTCGGTCTATCCCTCTCGGCCGATTCCCCAGCGCTGATTATACGGACGGCAAATATACGATACTACTTTTTTTTTTCGCCCGCTTGTCTTTGACGCGACGGGCGGCCGGTTGGATTTGTTGCGTGAAATTACGCTCTTAGCGCGCTGTCCGAGCCTTTGAGTGCCCCTCTGAAGTTACTGTGCTTTAGATGCGATTTTGATCAAATTAAATGCCTGGTGGAATTGTTTTAGATTTGTATTTGTCCAAAAGGAGACAATTTAGATCGTCAACGGAGGTGGACGGTTGTTGCTGTCGATGATTTCAAGACTACCTTAGCTAGATTGCAAATTGTGAATAAAAATCTTCAATATAATTTATTTTATTTTAAAGCAGAATATGCCTTAATAATGTTTGTTTCATTAAGGTATTTTATTGTGAGTAAAATGTTTAGGAATATAGTAATAGATAAATGTAACTTTATCACTCTTTAAAATAAGATTCGACTTATTACTCTTTCATTTTTATATTTCTTGTCTGAAGATCATAAAACGTTTTAAATTCATAGCTTTGCAGTAAAAATATAAACCTGCGGTAAACAGTTTCTATGCTTTTCCGTTGCAATTTTTTTAAAAGGAAATTTAAAGGTATATATTTTTAGACTTTGAACATCGTTTGAAGCAGAATTAATTATTTTTTGGTTTAGTAAATAATTATTTATAAACCCAATTTTTGGAATACTATCTTCAATACTAATTGATTAAAAGTTTTATTATTGAAAATTAGTGCTTTAATGTTCAGTCGAAATCGAGAAAAGTTAAAAGTATAAATAATTTAATTAAAAATAATTTCATTTATTATATATTTATTCATTTGTGTTTCCCGAGTTTGCTGTACAACATCGCTAATTAAAATCTCTCATTTTTCATGTATATTCAGCTAGCGTAGCCACTATTTATACCTCCTAATAAAGATACCGATACGAGACTAGTGGTATTATTTGTTACTAATTTGTTTCTCTTAAGAGGTGCTACCATCATTTGCCAAAACCCACCATAATAGATCTCCATTGATGCAGGGTGTGTTAAGTTAGCATATCCATTGTTTCTCGGAAACGGCTGGAGTAACAAAAACGGGTACGGTATAACAGATTAGCAATACATTAGCAATAAAATATGTTGTTGGTTTTGTAAACAAATATTAATTAGTGCCGGTGTTATAGAGGTGGCTGTGCTAGCTTAGAACTAAGCTAGCACGAGCTAGCTTTCTGGGAATCGGCTGGAGCAGCAAAATAAAAAGCAATTAGCTTTTTGAGCGACAAATTAGCAACAAAATGTGCCACCAGTATCGTATTGACATCTTTATAAGGTTAGGAGCTTACGCTACGCTAGCTCAGTATTAAGGGTGGAGTAAAGGTAGACTGCTGATATTTTTTTTAATTTGGTACACTTGTCAAGACTAAGAGATTCGTTTTCAGCTAATTTCTGCTTCGACTAACCTCCATGGCACTTGAAGATTAAAAAAATGTATCTCATTGTTCACATTCTTCTTGATTTCTTTTCTCTCGTTGAGTACAATATAATGAGTAAAATTTGTGTGCTCCTTGATGACATGTGCTATTATTAAAAGATACACTGATATATAAAATTTCATTAATTGGATCACTTAATAAATGTATAAGCGACTAATTCACTCACTGTATTCAATATTTTTAAGCAGGTTCTTCCTTGCTGAATAATTAACTAACAAAATTTAATGCCTATTCTTAGTTGAATCAACAGGTTATTCTGGATTACTCAAAACAGTTTTAAGATTTTCTTCTTTAGAGCATAACTTTTAGTTGCAAGTTTCTGTAGATTATTCTATTTTGTTGAATGATGGTTTCTATTTGTTTATTTCGTTTTGAACAAATAAATAGATAATGCATCAGCTAACGAATGAAGTAAACAGTAGCAGCCGACTCGTCTGCAGTATTACATTACAATACATGTGCCATAACATTAGGGTGCATTCTCATTATCGAATCCTGACTGTCCTGGCGCGTCATAGACGTCACATACTTCGTATTATGAATCAGAAAATTAAAATAATAAAGCGTTATTTACTTTTATAAAATTTCATTAAAAATTGCTTTTTTTAATTTTATTATTTAAGAATTAAGCGTTGAAATTTTTTTATTTTGACTTTAATGAATGCTTTTGCACATTTTTTGATATTTCTAGAATATACTTCTGAAATTAAAAAAAAAATGAGTTTTTTGGTGATTTTTGACTGTACTCTACCCTTAAGTTAGTGTCTCCATTGTTCCTCGGAAACGGCTAACCGAGTACGGCGTAACGAATTAGCAACAAATTAGCAATAAAATATGCATTTGGTTTGACCAAGGGTTTATGAAGTAGCTACGCTAGCTTAATATATACGTTCATTTTTCCCGCAAAGCGAAAGAAATCCATGCTTTGAAAATCCTCCTTTAATCGGACCAGCAGGCGAGCTTTAACGCACATTACACGCGGTTAAAATACTCTAACGTATGTACACAGAGAGTAGAGCGGGGAAGAAAAACGGTCCCTCGTACGGGCGACAGATAGAAAGACTAATGCGCGCTGCGGCGACGGCGCTTAATGTACCGAGAGGCCGTATATTCGCAATTATAATTTACGCAAAGAGCGCGCGAATTTACGCAGGGGAGGCGTGTTGCCGGCAAATTTACGTCGCCTACTCTGCCGCTCAGAAATTCAACGGGCAAATGCTAAATCGCCCAATGCATAAAATGATCCCGGGACAGTCACTCTTTGCAATGGTGGATGGGATTTTCGCGGCCCCATTTAGGAGCGAATTCGAAATTTACCTGACGACTGCCTGGATGTTCCTCGCACTGGGTTACTATTCGAGCTTGAATTTTGACTTGGGATTAGGTGGAACGCTCAATTTATGCATCAGAACCTTATTTGGTAGGGAAGTGGGATGGTGCTTTGAGATGAAAAAGAATGAAGGGACGAACAATTGAATTTTAGGAAAAAACAAGTAGGGAAATGCTCGCAGTAATACAATTTTCATTTCACTTACGAAAAATTGGACAAATACTGGAAGAAATAGTTTCTTAAATTTTTAAACGCATAAAAACATTAAAAATTCTGTATAAAATATAAATATAAAAAGATCGTCAAGGTTTTTTAAACCACAGCTCATTAATCGTTGCGTCTTTCTGAGGTATAAGCCTTTGAGCTTTTTTGTAAGTTTTATGGTGTTTTAAAGCTTTATTTCATTCTTCCCCGAAGATTGTAAAACTTTGGATTTCTAACTTTGAAAGCTTTGAAAGCTTTGAGAACCTCAATCTCTGAATAAAAATAATAAAACCTTTGAAACAAGTAATGATAAAGATTTCGTTTGTATTAAAAAGTAAAACTTCTTGAACTATGCTTTTAAACAAAGTTTATATAAATTGTTAGTTCTTAACAGCAATATACGTACAATAAATTAAACCATTTAATTAAAAAGTAGAATTTTAAAATCATATTTAACTGTTGACCTTTGTTACATATAATTCTTGAGATAAATCAATTTTTAAAGAAGCAAAATTTTATATTCACTTTATACTGATAAGCTAGAAAAATTTTCTGTACAACATCCTATAACGAAGTGAAATTAAAACTGTACGTGTTAATAGAATCGCAGATTTCCCGAGAGTCAACTTTAAAAGAGAGTATAAATGTCATGCAATGGAAGATTAAAATATAAATTAATATCGTTATTACATCAGGGTATAATCTTATTATTCAAGATAAAATTTTGCTTCAAAAAACTGAACTACACTTCGATCGATAACGAAACACAATAAAAATAATTACTTCCACACCAAATAACCAATAACTTCCAAACACATGTACAAAATACAAAAGCAATTGCAATCAACAATTTGAGCCCTCTCAAAACTAAAACTAAATACGTAAATAGCAGCTCAAACATCATCTCTCGTCCGCTCCGGTCTTTAATTCTCGCGAGCTCGTAGTCAAGACCTGCACTTGACATTAATACCGCGGGAGCTCAAAGCTGCTAGTCGAAGCGGCCGAAGAAATCCGATGCACAGCTAGTCGCACGTGTTATTTGCGGCTTTGTTCGACTTGCGGTCGGCGCGCATGTAGGTCCTTTCATGCTCCTTGGCAAAAAAGCAGGTGCGAGTGCGTGCGGAGTTACGAGTCTAAAACCGCATAGAATGGCAGCTACGAACGGGGGAGGAGAGGGGAGAGTACAAGTGGAGTTCGTGATTTAGGTGCTTGGATGGTTAAATTGGATAAGCAATTGAGAGTGATGGGAAAAACTAATTGCCTCGTTGAGGTTGAGTGTTGCGACTGCTTCCTTTTAATTTCGATTAATTGGTAGCCAGGTTGTGAATGAAGTGTTGTCTGGGCTGAGTGATCAGAAAAGTTCAACAAGCTTTTTATGATTTCTGGATTGAAATGAAACGTAGTAGTTAAGTTAAAATTTTATTTTGTTAAAAAATAGCTTTCATCGTCATATAGACGAAAATTTGTTGTGTAATTCCGATGAGAATATGTGAATAAATCACAGGGTTCAAAAAAAAGTTCTAGTCAAAGACTGATTACTCTGTCTATCTTACAGAATAGAAGGATAATATATTTGGATATAAGTCACCGTGTCCTAGAATTCCTTCATTCATTTTTCTTCGCAATGTCTTCTTTGTACCCAAGTAACGTTACATTTAGCGGGAAAATTTCTGAATAACAATAGTATTCCTTCCTCCTAAAGGAAGCTTTGTGATGGTATTTTTTTAATTAAAACACGTTGTAATTGTATTTTGAGATGTCAGGAATCAAAAAATAAGATTTTTGAAAAATTTCTGTATTGATGTTTGTGTGGCTGTGTGTATGTATGTACATGCCTGCATCTCAGCTTCTACTAAACGGATTTTTAACTCAAATTGTGACTGTCGTCAAGCTTTTACGTCTTCAACGAAATTCTCGATTTAAATTATTCATAAAGACATCTATTTTCGTAATAATGGTATGACTTCGTTAAGCGAAACTGAAATTGAGAACAATTAATTTGATAATGAACAATATTCAATTTTTCACCCACTTCCTACGAAACTTTTTAATCCAAGTCGCCCCGTTCTCCTTTTGTTCGAAGAATTTAAGTCTCTTAATTAATCTTCCCGGCAAAAGTTTTCCAGCGCTCGAAAATTCCCGGGTACTAAATAATGCACTTTGATCGATCATTAATGCAAGTTTCTCCCTTGAAAGGAAATAAATGCAAACCAGTTAATTGAAGCCACCACAGCAATTCAGATTCATTATAAAATCTAATTTCACTCGGCTCGCCTGCAGCGGCCCGACGAGCTGCCTGTTCCTCCGGCGAACTTGGCGAAGATAGATGTACTTTATTAAAATAAAGTAATTCCGCAAAAAGTATATCTTCACTTTGGCGCAAACTCCGGAGAGTAGGTCAGCCTCCTTGCATACGCATCCCAGGGAGTTAATCCGAGAGTTTCTAACCTTCGAAAGGGCGTAACTCGTTCATTCGACGGAGCCCCGGATTATCTGTTTCTGTCTCCCTCTCTCGAACCTCCCTGCAATATGACATCAGGGGTCCTGGCGTCTGTAGAGGTTGGCCTAATTTGGAGGGGCTATTATTCGCATGTCACGACGGGCCCCGTGAAATATTTTAGCGCCCTCCTCTCTCTCGCTCCTCCGTTTTGCTATCTCCCGTTCTTGCTGGGCACCTTGTGGCGGGACCATTACCCACGTGATGTATAATACCCGAGCTACCGCCGCCGCCGCCGGCGGCGCCGCTGGTGTGACTCCTGCAAGTCCTTCGACTATTACCTTGCGGAGTGGGTTGAGTATGTAAGTGTGTGGCAAAGTGCAGGGAGTTTACATCGGATCGGTCGATGAATAATTGTAAGGCTCTAATTGAGTGGAGTTTTGTGTTTTAATCGTGTTATTGAGGATCGCATGAAGTCACCTTGATTGGAAGTTCGATCTTCGGTGGAGAAGTATTTTTGTCTATTTACTAAACATTTATTGAGAAATTTCTTAAAGTGAAGAAGTAGTAAAGCTCTAGATGCAGATTTTTGATTCAATACTTACCGTTTACTTTTCTGATTTGTCTTTATGAATATTATGCACATGCAAGCTGTTATAAGAAAATTTAACTGATAACAAAATTGACTGAAATTGATTTTAAACAATAAAAAGGTAAAATAAATATAAATGCAGAAAAAATCTGATGTTAAGTTTAATCTTTTTGAAAATGTTTTAAATTACACTTTGTCTCTTTTTAGTCATTTATATTAAATTTTATCTCGAACGCGCACTTTTAACTTATCTAATAAATCAGAAAAATACATTAAAATTCATCTACTAACCTGTTAAAAAATACTTATCTGTTCAACGAAAATTATTGCTAAAATATTTTAATTAATTCGAAATGTATTTAAACTCAAACGAAGAACTGAGAATAATAAATTAGCAGCATAAATATTTAACTTATCATTGTTTATTAAACAAAAAATTTATTTCAATATTTATTTCAGTATGTAACATTTCACTCGAACGTTGGAAAATGCAGTTAAAATCATTTGGCGACTTAGTTTTTTTGACACATCCAGAGTTTGATTTATTCATTGGGTGCTTTTTGTCACGTAATCATAGTAATACATAGTTTATGAAAATATTATCCAGCGAGTGAGCGGTTTATTGCGGCTTGGAAAAGAACGCTATAGCTTGAAAAAGGATTTTGAATTACCATAATTTTATTATGAAAGTGCGAGCTACCCATCTGTGTAAGAACAGATGGTTATTTCAACCTTTATTAAGCAGGATAAACTTTTAAGAGTGAGTTTTTCATTTCTGCGCTCCTATTATTTTCAGTTAATAGTTAGTTTTTACATTACTGCTGATCCTTTAAACGTATACTTTTATAACACAGAGTAAAGAGATTAATTAAAATATTTACGCGATTACCGTTATAAATTGTCTTTTCTGGTACCATTAAATTTTTACGTAGTCAGTAAAACATGAAAGCAGGTTAATCCATCTTAACTGTTTTGATTAAAAAGGTCTTTCAAGCTTTTATGAGTTAAACATGCTTTTCACGCAACCTCGAAAATGAAATATAAAAGTTAGTTAAACTTTTTTACTTCAATATTGTTTTTCACATTAGTGCACCGCTAAATTAAAATAATCAAAGTAGCATACATCGAACACTGAAATCGAACCAATTTCCAGCCCGAAACTCAATAAGGTCAGTCCACGCAAGACAAACTCCTCTAAAAAAAAAAGAAGAGGGCTTCTCGGCCGAAAAATCCATGCACCTGATACAATAATCCCATTGCCCTCTTTCCCGGCCTCCTCCAGCCCGGCGCGTAAAATTCCAGCTTCGTCTTCGTCGTCTTCGGCTCATGCGGGCTGGCTTGCCAGCCCAGGAGACGACGGCGTAATCCTGAGGCGAGAAGGAGCGGCCGACTTTATTCTCGGCGCAGCCCCGAGATATCCCACGAGGTTGCCCTCGTCTCTTTACAGTTCTGCGGGCGGAGGGACGCCCGTCCCCGTGTCTGTGTGGGTAAACTCGACTGCCTCGAGTTATTTGTTGCCGCGAGATACAACGCCAGGGGTGCTTCGCTGCGGTCTGGATGATACGATGGTGCTTTCTTCGTTTTTTTTTTGTTTTTTTTTTTTTGTTTTTTTGGGACGGAGGGCGGGAATGGATGAAGTCGAGGTCGGGTGTTCATGGCGCTTTGTCACGGATTCGTTGCGTTGTTGATGATCTTTTCGGGAGTGATTCTTTTTTCGCTGCTGGTTTTTTGCTTAGAATCAGAAATTTATTTTATGGTGGCGTGGAAATTTTTATAAGGAATTTGGGTACTTGTGCTCGAGATAAGAGTGTTATTGGCAAAATTACAAAGAATTGGATGCATTTTTTATTAGTCCAGGATAAATTTTCGCTTTAACTACTACAGTAAATAATTTACTAAAACGTATTTGAATTTAAGAGCGGTCTTGGCTCAGCCGGTTAAGGCTTCGGTTTGTTTACCTTACGGTAAACGCCGGGCTTAGCTTCCCAAGCCAAGGTTGCTGGAGGCTGCGTGTTCGAATCCGCCCGCAGTCCGAAATTTTCGGAAACATTTATAAAAAAACTTTTTGCCAGATTTTTCGGTGGCAGGAGTCAAACTCGTTGACCGCAGTAACCCTTACAGAAAAACCAAAAATTTAAATCTGTCGCTAATACCCGAAAGGGGGATACGCCATTAAATAACTAAATAAAAAAACAAAAGAAAAAATTGAACTTAGCATAGACAGATCGCTAGGCGAGCTTGTATTTTTTTTACTTTTTCTGCTTTTTCGAAATTGTAATTAAGGCCCTTTTATAGAGTTAACCCGTTTAAAATAGTTTAAAAAAATATCTTCTAGAGCTTACATCTAATTAGTAACACGAAGATAAGAATTTGCATTAACGCTAACAATAACAATAATAAGCGAGCTTTCATCCAACCAGAAATTTACAGAACAATTTAATTCAACTATCCAGCATCGAATAACCAGCTCCCTCATTTTTCACCATAAATCCAAATTTACGAAACCGCAAGCTCTACGCCACGCAATTATAACAAGAATAAAGCAAGATAACCTCAACGCCATTTACAATCCCGGCGCCACAAATAAATTATAACATAATAAACGCGGCATACACAAACTCGCACGCGACACCTTGAGAAAAAGAAGAAGAGAGAGAGAGAGAGACCCCGAGACGGAGAGAGAGAAAGATAGGCGCTCGCAAGTAGAGGCGTCGTCCGAGATTTATAGGGCGCGGAAGAGTGACGAAAGTGTGAGAAAGGATCGCGCGAGGAAATGCGAGAACGTGCGACCGCTCCGAGGAACGGAAAGACGACCAGCCCCGGAACATTGCTGCACTTGCGAATTTTAAATTAGAGATTTTCTCGCCCGCGGAATTATTTGCTTCTTGAATTTATTATCAGGCGGCTATCGCCAAAGCTGTCGGAATTCCTAATAAAAGTGAAAATGCCTCTATTCCTTAATTTGGGAACCATTATTTTGTTCTTAAATTTTAGCTGTTATGAATAAAACAAATATTGCGCGGTAAAGTGCGCGTATTACAAGCGCGCGAACGCTCTTTGAATTATTGGTTCAAAGTGGATGAAATAAAGCGCACGAGGTTTGGCGTATCGTTTAAATAGCGCCACAGACTTGGATAAAGTTTAAACATATTTTGTTCAAACTGCACTTGATGCACGTTTTTTATAAACATTTTATAAAACCGTTTATAATTTAAACAGTATTTTCGTAAAACTTTTAATTAAGGGGGTTATATACTGATTTTTCCCTCCTATAAAAAGCCCTGAAAAAAAAAATCTGTATGATTATGGTTTCT
>JAWWML010025204.1:0-14932 GCA_035047165.1 Ormyrus rosae
AATTCTGAAGAGGTTAGTATAAATCAATTTTGGATTTGATAAATTTTGAAAATATCCCCCGATTCGGGCCTTCGGCATCAAAATTATGATAAAACAAAGAAAATTACGAACCAAAAGGTGAAAAAAACACCGTCTTTTAAGAATTTCTGACCGCCATATGAGATCCATTGAATTCTGTTAAATTGTATAAGAAAACTTTATAAGTGTCATCACAATCAAAATTATGGTAAAATATAGTAAATTAAGAATAAAAAATTTTAAAAACCGCTGTTTTTCGAGAATTTTCGACCGCCTTATTGGATTCACCATCTTGATCCACACGCCTATCACTGAAAATCAATCTCTGTGTTAAAAGATATTGATTTTACATACATAGATGTAAAAAGCAACAGTTCTATTCATTTATTATGAAAAAATGCAGATTTTTCATTTTTTCAGTGATTAGCCATTTTTCGGCCGTCATGTTCATTTTAAAAATTTCTGCCCCATGGATTTTTAAAGTACAACTATTAAGTGCACCGATGGCACAGTTTTCTTGGTACTAACTCATCGTTTCCAATTTGAAATCAAGGTTTGTAAGAAAAAAATCGCGTAATTTTTCGGAGTTTTCCGAAAGAAGGCGCCATATTGAATTTTCGTGAAGAGATAGCTCAGTTTTCTGGACGGATTCTGAAATAGCGACCTCAAAAATGGTAGACTATGAAGTTTCGTAAGAAACCACCAATGTTTAAGTACTTTGCTATTGCGCCAATGTTAGAGTAAATTTTTTGTACAGTCTGGACTTAATGGGTTAATATATAATTTAATGAATAATATATTTAATTTATTTATATTTTATTTATAATAAAATGTAAATAATATAATTATTATTAATATTATTAAATTATATTATATTATAATTATAATATATTATAATATATATTAAATTATGATATATAATTTATCATAATTATATATTGTTAAAATTATATTATTATTATTGTCACAGTTTTACCGGGATCCGTAAAATTGGGCAGGATATTTGGGAAACTGTAAGAAAAACTGTAATGGAAATGAATGAGCGGACGGGTAGCTCAGGGAGAGAACGTGGTTCGGGCTGCCCGTAGGAGCCAAGAAAAGCCTGTAACTCACGAATAAACTAACAATATTTACACTGTAATATTAACACTGTATTTATTGATTGGAAAATCACAAATGAAAAACTGTACAAATGCGTTGTCGATTTTTAGCAAGGGTGCCAGCCGCGATGCTATTCGCGACACCAGACCAATTTCCTGTCGCGAGCACACACTTTGCGCGTGTGAAAATTAGAACCAAAAACCATAAAGAAAACGCGATGCTCCCGCAACACTTACACTTATTAACGTAAGACGGAAGAACTCCAAAACGGGTGCACGTGGCAGACAAAAGACTTTTAGGCGATTACGCTACTTCGAAAAGCTACTTTTCTCGCGAGAGTCCCAATGCAGAGTGAGTTCGAACGTTCGCTTCCGCTCTCTTGCCTGCATCGGCGCACGTCAGCGCTCTGCTTGCTCGCGAGATGGCTGCAGTGCGTCGGTAAGGTTAGGTGTGCCGCCACCAAGTTCAAGTCTGTTGCAATGTTATTGGATTGTACGTTGGTGCTGTAGCTGTACTGGAGGTCGGTAAGAACTTGAAATCGTTCCAATAATCTTTCAATCAAAGCTAATAAAAGCTATCTCTCTTTTTTTTGTTTCAGGTGCTGTAATTGCAGATTTGTAGCTGTAATAGGATTCCTGGTCTTCTCTCAGTACTGCCGGGTAAGAACCTAGCTGTAAGGCTTTCCTTTTGATTAATGTCAACTGTAGTTAACGGTAGTCATAGTTATTCTGTAGAAATCCTTTAATTAAAGCCCATCATAACCTCTCCTTAATGTTTACTTCTGTAGTGTGAGAGGCACACTCTTTGTAAGCCTGAGTTGTGCATTCTCTTTATCCAAATGAAGTTGTATATTGATTCTTTTTGTACTTCCAGAGCTCTTCAACTCTTCAAGAGACCAATGATTGCTGGCTGCGGCTGCGGATGCTGTGCGAGGACCTCCTGTGCTGATTAATTATATTGGTGAGTACTAATCTGTAAGATCCGTTTTCATTTTTGTGAGGGGGCTTGAAAATTTCAAGCACTTCTATAGATTAATTTTTGTTTTATCGTCAATTTTCGATTTTTGAAAAATTTAATTTTTGAAAAATTTTAATGATAGGATTGAGATATTTTAATCGAACAAGAAACATTTTAAAGAGCATAAAAATATCTATGATTTCAGAGAAAAAAATTATTTTAGTTATTATGGTTCTTTTGTTTTTAAATAAAATGTGTGCTTTTTTTTTTAAAGATTATAACACTTAAATTAAATCATCAATTGCTCTGAAAAAAATTTTGGTAATTAACAATATATAGAACTATAATCTATACAAATTTCAAGCGATTTTGTCAATTAGTTTTCGAGAAAAAAGCTGAAAACTGAAGAAAATAAGATTTCTACGTCCAACGATTACGGAAGTAAAACGGCTTCAACTGACTTAAAATTTTGAGAAAAGGTAGATCTTTTGTGTGTTTAGAGCTGTATAGCTTTTCTGCTTATGAAACTTATTAGTTCAAAAGATATTAAGGTTCTATTTTTTTTTCAATTTTTTGAATATCTGTACCTTATTAAATAATCAATCTCTTTGAATGATCGACCATTTTTTTTTGTCTTTAACTAAATTTTCAAAATTAAAAAAAAATGTTTTAATTCATCTACTAGTTTTTGTTTTATAACGATTTTAAATTATATATGCTATTGCAATTATATATAATATATTACAGTCATATTATTATTATTATTATTATTATTATTAACTCCGCCACCGCGGATTCATAGCGATCCTATGATTCGGCGGCGTCGGTCCCAAGCTCGGAGAAAGGAGGAGAGAGCACACTCACAGCAACTTGACGGCACACCGAAACAGGTTCATGTCTCATAAAAACTGACACACGGACACGATGACATATTTGGCAGGGTGAAGGCAATACTACTGCCTGGCTCCCCGATCGTTGACTTCGGCCCCACCAAAAGTACGGTTAGTACGGAGTTGTCCGGTTCGACAGTCGCTGAAAGGCGGAGGCGCGGGCGTTAATCTCGCCTCCACTGCCGAGTAAGGGCTACCGCGCGCTATCATCTCGCGAGGGGGTGCCCTATAAACGGGTATATCTCCCCCGCATACAAAGATGTAGGCGGCACGCACCTCGGTACGTGAACTAGACGGAGTGAGCAGAACCCCACAGGTACTGAAACGTACGGGCGCGACAGGTAATGCCAGCTCGTGCGCTGCGGACGAGATACCTGCTGTACGTCATCATCCAAGAGGGGGGCCCTATAAACAGACACATCTCCGCTAAGATACGGATATGGGCGCCGTATGGAGGGCTCTTCCCAAAGGGTAACCCGTGGTGTGGAGGTAAAGCGTGGAGCGGCGCATACTTAGCGTCGGGTCGAGGCCGCCGATTCGGGGGTTGGCATGGTGGTGTCGCGCAGTGCCAAATACACAAACACATGCAGGACACAAAGCACCCACGCCGCACACCTGCCATCCAAGCTACTCCATCCATGAGGTGGAATAGAAGAGGGCAGTCCCTTTTTTGATTTGTAGAAGGTCCCCCCAGCGTCCGCGCCGCTATTATACATACGGACCCATAGGTCATGCTGCGTACTGGGCACGGTGACGCTGCCCAACAGGGTTGTGGTGCATGATCCATGCAGCACGCGCAGCATGGTGGCTCCCGGCGTCAACGCGCCGCTCCCAGGGGGGTCTGAAACACCACTGAAGGAGTAAGGTGTCGTATGTACGGATGTAACATCCCCGTACGGTGTCGGAACCCTCGACGTCAATGGGGGTAGCCGCCGCGGTGCTCCCCCCCCCCCCCCCACCCAACTCTGGAGGTAACCGCATTCGGAGATGGTTCGGCACCCTGGAGTTTCACCTTATACAGAATGGATAACTTAACAAACAACAATGAAGAGAAAAGAAACACCAAACAGGTGTCAGAGATAAGTGAGTTAAGTAAAGACAAGGCTACTGCTAAAGATCCCGAGGGTGGATAGTCGGAACAGAACCGACAGTGTATCAAGCTATGGCAGTGCTACCGACAGCAGTATAGTAGGGAACCCTGACAAACGCCAGGGAGAAGATCAGAGACTGATGGAGGATGACCAGGCCCTCATCGGCGCCATCAAAAAAATTCTAGATGAAATAATGGAGTGGACGAAGAGGCAAAGAAATGTCAGCAGTCATCAAAGAAGGTATCCCGGCCCTTCAAAACTACTTTGAAGAGCTAGCAGAAAGGAAGAAAATGAGAGCGCGAAGAACGCTCATCACCAACACCCCCGGCCCCTCCACAGCCGAGCCGAAACAGAGGAGGCTTAACTCTACCTCTCCAACCGAGTTGACTGAGGGGGGCAGGAGGAAAAAAAAGAGGAAAAGGGTGGGCGGTAGAGCCTCCAACGAGGCGGGCGAGAACCTGCAGCAAAGTGAGGACTGGCAAAAAGTCCCCACTAAGCAGGAAAAGCGGGAAGCGCAAAAAAGAAAAAAACGAACAAGAGAAAGAAGAAGAAGGTCCTCAAGGACAAAAATAAAGGCCCCACAAATGGAAGAAGAGCGAGAGCAGAAGCAATCGTCCTCAAACCCGAGCAAGGAAAGACCTACGCGGAGATCCTCGGGGGGATCCGCCAACAGCTTGAACCCACCGAGCACAGGCTAACCATTAAGGATATCCGCCAAACCCAAAAGGGCGAGGTCTTAATAGACATTAAGAAGGCTACGGTCGAGGACAAGGAGGGCTTCACAAAAGCATTGAAAGCGGCAATCGGGCAGACCGCTAGCTGCCGCGCTCTATCACCCAAGACTATACTTGAGGTCAGAGACGTGGATGGCTGTGCGACGCCAGGGGAGGTAGAAGAAGCCCTCCTTGGTGCCTTGAAGGATTATGCCGGCCCTCTGGGTGTGAGGCTTACCGCGATGCTCTAGCCAGGTCTCGACAAAACCGCCAAAATAGTTAAGATCCTCCAGGCGAACTTGAATAGAAGCAGGACGGCGCAGCATCTTCTCTCGCAAATCTGTCTCGAGATCGACGTTGACATTGTTCTTGTCAGCGAACGAAATCGAGACAGAGATGCGGGAGTGTGGTATCGCGGCGATCTCGGTACAGCTGCGATTTAGATTTCGAGCCCATCGAGGGCTTCCAAAGCAAATTGGATGGTCTCGAGGATGCGGCCAGAGATATGGAGGGGGAGCTGATAGTGGCTGGGGATTTTAACAGCAAAGCTCTCGAGTGGGGGGAACCCGCGCCGGACTCCAGAGGGATGCACATGGTGTTCAGATTGGGGCTGGTGGTCTTAAACACCGGCTCCACGCCGACCTTTAGGAGGCCCGGATATCGGGAGACCATCCCCGACATATCTCTCGCGACGGAACATCTGGCCGCAGGCGTGAAGGACTGGCGGGTAATCGAGGACTACACAGCCAGCGATCACCATGCATCAAGGGGGTGAGGTTTTAGAGGGTAGGCCGGCACCTTCCGTGCCGGAGAGTCCCACACACCAGGGGGCCGGCCCCCTGACGATCTATTAAAGATTTCCTCCCTCCTCTAAAAAAATTATTATTATTATTATTATTATTATTATTATTATTATTATTATCATTATTATTATTTTATTATGACTGTTTATATTAGTTTCAGCAATTTAATTTTAATTAATAATTTTAATATGTACTAGAGGAAGCATTGTGATAGTAATTTTTGGAGTTGTTCGAAAAATCGGTTATAATTGTATTTTAAGATGTCAGGAACAAGAATAAATTGTTTTTTAATGGAGAAAGAGTTTGAAGGGAAAAATCTTACTAGACCATGGTATAACATTGTTTCTGGGATCATCGAAATATCCCCAGAGCCAATGGTACCCTGTGTTGGATTCACACCAACTAAAACCCCTTCGTTTTACAATCCGACTAGGTCATCCAATTGTAACCCGAATCCTCTCGGTTACCTTTATCAACCCTCCATAGAGATCCCCGTGCTCCGTCATCTGAGTCCTTTATCCCCGCGATACTGCTGCGAAGCATTGCTTCGCGGGGGGACGTAGGGCTTTTGCCCCCTTCATTTTGATGTGGTCGTCATCTCCATAGTCGTCAACTGCAGTCAGTCATTCACACCCAGACACCCCCCCCCTCACACATCCACAAGCACACCCCCTTCCTCGCTAAACAAGCACTCACATCTATAACCCACTCTCTCCTACCAGACACTCACACACCCCTACTCGCATTCGCACGTATATATGTATACGAACACCTGTTTTATTCTTCTCCTTTGGTCTTCGTCCTTTCGAAGTTTTCTCTGTATGGATGTATGTGTGTGTGTGTGTGCGTGGGTGCGTGCATGCGTGTGTGTGTGTGTGTCTATACGCCGTATCTCAGCTTCTACTGAACAGATTTTAATCGTTCACGGTTCATTTCTTTTTGCTTTTTTTGTGATGGCGGCAAAAAAAATCTTTTTTTTGTTTAGCTTATTTGTTTTTGTTTTATCGCATATTTTCGATTTTTAAAAAACTTAATTTGAATTTTTTTTAATGATAGGATTGAGATATTGAATCGAACAAAGGCCAATTTAAAGAGCATAAAAATATCTATAATTTCAGAGAAAAAAGTTACACTAGCTCTTATAGTTCTTTTGTTTTTAATAAAAACTTGTTTTTCTTAAATTAAAAAGACTTTAAATTACTTGATAATTTTGGGAAAAGGTAGATATTTTACATGTTCAGAGCTGTATAGTTTTTCTGGTTATGAAACGTATTAGTTCAAAAGATATTAAAGTTTTATTTATTTTGTTTCAATTTTTTGAATAGCTGTATCTTACTGAATAATCGATCTCTTTCAATGATCGACCACTTATTCTTTTTTCGTCTTTAAGCAAATTTTAAAAATTAAAAAGCATTTTTGAAGTTCATCTACTAGTTGTTGTTTTATAACGATTTTAATTTATGTATGGTAGCGCGATTATATATATAACATAATATTATCATATTTTTATTATTATTTTATTATGACTTTTTTACGTTAGTTAGCAATATAGTTTAAATAAAATACAAAAAATTACTTTTCTATGACTAATATTAGTTAGGGAAATTCAATTTAATTGAAATTTTTATTTAATTTAACACCATATTAAAATCACCTTTATGCTCTTGTATTGAACATTTTTTTATACGACTTACACAAAGCTTGATTTAGTGCATGATTTTTATTCAAGCTGGCGCGAAATCGAGCTTTGCGTAAGGAATTTCAAAAATTCTGTCTTTTAGGTTTAGAAGCTAACAAAATTTATATTTAAATTTTGTTAGCTTTTCATTAAATTCTAAAATGGGCATATAAAAATAAAATAATAATAAAAAAGGGGTAATAATGTTGCAATAAATTAGTTAGGATGAAGCTAACTGCCAATGACTTGGCAGCGGTTTTTTTTATTTAATTAAGATTTTTATCTTACTTTGGAAACTTTGGAGGAACCTATCATGGTTATGCCACATAATGTAGTGAAAAATTCAATATAATGAACGAACTAAAAAATTGTAGTACTTGGAAATCAACTGATGAATCATATAATACCGCCTAATTTAACATGACACGTAAGACGTAGTATTAAATTCGTTGATAAATTTTAACTTACATTTCACCTTTTAATAGATAAGATAATAGTAATTCTTTCATAATATTCCATTTATAATATAAATTAATTGTTTCATTGTTTTTATGTTCCCGGTGAGAAAGAATTGTGCCAAAATCGGTTGGCAGCGTTTTTTTAAGTTATTTTATGTATTTTATCTAACTTTTTTAACAAAAAAGGTTCTGGACGTTACAAAATGTCGAATATGACTATAGAAAAGGAAACATGAAATTAAGTTAAAATATATAGAATCAAATCAAAAGTAGTAGACTGTATAATACACCTATGGAAACAAATTTAAAAATAGAAAAAGTTGAAGAATGCGAGTCAAATATTAAATATAGAAATCTAATAGGTGTATTATTATATCTACGTTGCGTTACGAGACCAGATATAAATTATAGCGTAAATTATTTGAGTAGATATAAAAATTTTTATAGTCAAATTCACTAGAAATATGCACTACGAATTTTGGAACATTTTTACCTAACTAAAGATTTAAATTTAAATTATCAAGAAACAATAACTGCGAATTAAGAGATTATTATGTAGATGCTGATTGTGTAGGCGATGTAATCGATAGAAAATCGACGACAGGTTACGTTATCAAACTATTTGAAAATGTAATAGAATGGAAATCGCGTAAACAAAAATCTGTGACTAAAGCGTCAACTGATGCGGAATACGCTTTATCGGAATTAGTAACTTAATTAAAAGTAATTATAGAATTGATAAAAATATTCAAAATAAAATTAAATAATCCTATTAAAATTTTTGAAGATAATTCAGGAGCAGTTAGTGTAGCAAGCTATGGAGATTTTACGAAAATGCTATACATATTAAGATACATTATCATTTTGTGCACGAGAGAGTAAAAACCGCTACCAATTTATTGGCACTTAGCTTCCGCCTAACTAATTTATCGTTCCAATATTATCTCTGAGATTCTGTAAAAATAATCGATTTCAAAAACATAATTTTAAAATCTTCTTTATTTAATTAATTATTTATTTTTGTATTATTATTTTATTTTCTATCTCCATTTTAGAAGTTTATGAGCAGCAAACAAAATATAAATAAAAATTTTGTTATTGGAATATTTAAGTCCTGAATACAGAATTTTGGAAACTCTATGCACAAAGCCCGATTTCGGGCAACATAAATAAAAATACATGTGATTAATCAAGCTTTGTACAAGACGTATCAAAATATAATGTCCAATACAAAAACAAAAAGGTGATTTTAACCTGGTTTACCTTTTCACAAGATCTTCCTTTAGAAAAAAATTAAATAAAAATTTCAAGTAAATTAAATTTTCTCTAGTAATTATAAGCCAAAGAAAAGTAATTTTTTATATTTGATTCGAACTATATTGCTGAAACTAATGTAAACAATCATAATAAAATAATAATAATAAAGAAGGAGGCGAAGTGTGCTCTATGTACTGAAAAGGGCAGCATAAAGGACTGTGCACACATGCTGGTAGCATCAGATGTCCAGTATAAAAAGATCACTACAAGTGGTCACTGCTCTGGGAGGTGGATGCCAGCACGAAGGACGTTATCTGGTCGTGCGGTAATTATACATTCTAGGATGATGTTGACAGTTCAGAAAATGGTTTTGTGAGAGCTAAACTAGACAGAATATATTTCTATAGCTGTTACGCTTTACCTAGTCTGACTATGAGCGAGTTTACCGACTTTCTAGACCGACTGACTACGGATGCGAAGCAGCACTCTCCCGTGGCAATAGCTGGCGACTTCAATGCCTGGGCAGTCAACTGGGTCAGTAAAGAAACTAATACTAGGGGGCAAGTATTGCTTGAACCGATTTCTACATTAGACTTGGTCTTAATGAACAGCGAGAACGAACCCACGTTTGCAAGAGGCGAGGCAACATCGATAGTGGACCTCACTTTCGTAAGTAGCACCCTTCTCAAAGGTTACTACTCGTGGGAGGCCATGGATATCTATATCGCCAGCGAACATTAAGTAATATCCTGGGAAGTCTCTAGTGGCTGGAGAGCAAAACTCCACCTAAGAAGATCAACGGAATTGGCTAGAAGGCAAGCGCCTTTGATTATAATACATTCCGGGAAGCCTTGGACAATCGTCCGATCAATGGTAATAATCACGAGAGTAAAGAAGGCTTGTGATGCCACTATTCCACGAAAGCGTACAGCAGGTAGGCTTCCATCACTACATTGGTGGAATTGCCTCGAGACGCAAAGAGTGCATGCGGGCAAGGCGACTGTCTCAGCGTGGACGGAAAAAAGCCAGCGACGCGGAACTCGAGAAAAAATACAAAGAAGTGTGCCAAAAGCTAAGTAAGGTCATCAAGCGCAATAGAAAGAAATGCTGGGAAGAGCTCTTGAATGAAGTCGATAATAATCCGTGGGGTAGACCGTATAGAGTGATAATGACAAGACTGAGAAGCCAGCCAATGTCATCGCCTACTTGCCATGATCTTCTGAAAAAGATAATGGCAGAGCTGTTTCCGCAACAGCCAGAGACCCATTTCTTAATAGAATGCAATGATGCGGAGACAATCCCAACAGTGACAGAGGAGCAGCTACTGAATGCTTGTGGAAAATTCGGAAATGCCAAAGTACCAGGCCTTGATGGAATTCCGAACATAGCACTGAAAGCGAACATAAATATAGTTCCAGAATTATTTTTGAATTTGTACAACACATTCCTGCAGGAGGGAATTTTTCCAGGTAATTGGAAACAGCAGAGACTAGTACTCTTACCCAAGGGGAAAAAGCCCCCAGACGAACCCTCATCTTACCAACCGCTCTGTATGGTCGAGAGGATGGGTAAGACATTGGAGCGAATCATCCACGGAAGGATCGAAGCCATAGTCGAACCACAATTGGCCGACAACCAATACGGCTTTCGCAAAGGCCGTTCGATGCCACTAACCGGGTCGTTTCAATCGCAAGAGAAGTGATATCCGGCAAAAGGTGGGAAAGAGGCACAAACTAATACTGTCTCGTGACAACGCTAGACATAAAGAATGCCTTTAAGTCAGCTAAATGGGGCCGCATTATGGAGGCTCTTACGAAGATGAATGTACCGGGATACGTATGGAAGTTAGTGGGAAACTACTTCGAAGACAAGATTCTTCAGTATGACACTCATAATGGTCCGAAAGAGTATAGAGTCACTGGTGGTGTTCATCAGGGTTCAGTTCTAGGTCCTCTCCTGTGGAATGTCATGTACGACGGGCTACTGAAGTTGGACTTACCGAATGAGGCAGAACTAGTTGCATTCGCGGATGATGTGGCCCTCGTAATCGTAGCGAAACATCTAGAGGAAATTAACTCCATCTTTGGTATAACTTTCGGAAGAGTACGTCAGTGGATGGAGTCGGCTGATCTAAATTTGGCAGAGCCTAAGACGGAGGCAGTACTGATTACCAGTAGAAGAAAAGTGGAGACTATCACACTGCGAGTCGGCAACTATGAGTTCATGTCTCAACCATCTCTCCGGTACATGGGAGTGCCATTTGGGTGGATGCATTCAAGACAAAGGAATATAGACGAAAGGTGGCATCAGTCTACCATCTAAACGCCCTATGGGTTGCCAGTGCTTACCTCACGGTATCCGAGGACGCCGTCTGTGTCATTGCAGGGATGCTACCTATAGAAGAACTAGCAGAAGAGAGAAGAACACTATGTAGTCAAAAAGGACTGACCACGCTGAGTGCAACGGAATTAAAAATAAATCAGAGAGCCAACAGTCTACGACGGTTGCAGTTGCTATGGGACTCATCTAACAGAGGAAGATGGACACATCATTTGATCCCACAGGTTGATACGTGGTTCAACCGCCCACATAGAGAGATAAATTTCTACCTGACCCAGGTGCTTTTAGGGCACAGATGATTTCGGGCGTGTCTTCGTAGATTCAAACATGAGGATTCACCTGAGTGCGTAACGTGCGAAGGAGTTAGTGAAGATGCCAGGCATGTATTCTTCGAGTGCCCACGCTACAGTGAGGCGCGCAGTACATGGGAGGCTGAAATTGGACGGAAAATTACACCTGGGAACCTGATAGAATCCATGATCATATCAGAGACAGCATGGCAGGCAGCTAGTTCCTACGCAGCTGAAGTTCTCAAAGATCTAGGCTGTGTGGAACAGAAGTGTAACAAGAGACAAAAAAAAAAAAAAAAAAAGGGAGGATGACGCAAAGGAAATGAGGACTTTGACAAGAAGAGCAATTGTTCAGATATGTACACAGAAGATGACCACGCGTAGAAACCCCGGAAAATACGCGCCAAGATACAGGGACAAGGTTACGAGCCAACAAGTATAGTGGCCAGAAGAGCTATCATCTAGGAGGGTCCAAATGATAGGACAACGGCGCCACCCAGAAGTAATGCCTAACAGCGGATTCCGGGGTGGCTCAGCTATGGAGGAAAGGGTTATGGGTTTTAGTGGGTAAAAATTTCATACTATCAGAAAGTGCGGTCCCTTCCTGGAGTCAGTTGGCGGCAGAAGTGGTCAACCGACCGGCAAGGCCCATCTATGGCCGCGCCGGTTGATGAAGATTTACCATACTCCCTAAAAAAAAACCACGCACACACACAAATCTGTTCAGTAGAAGCTGAGATCCAGGTGTATACATATACACATACACACATACACACACACATACATCCATACAGAAATTTTTCAAAAACCATTTATTCTTATTCCTGACACCTTAAAAAACAATTATAACAGGTTTTTCGGACAACTCCAAAACTTACTCTCTCAAAGCTTCCTCTAGAAGGAAGAAAAAGAAGGAAATTGAAGTGATGAAAATTGATACAAATGAAAATGTTGCAGACATATTCACAAATGCAATCTGTAGGGGAAAGTTTGAAAAATTCCGAGATTTAATGAATGTAAAATAAAAGAAAATTGTTAAAAGTATAATATAAATGTAAGGAGGCGTGTTAGAATATAGATAGATTTATATCATATGCATAATCGAGCGCGCGGAAAGTGTGTATAATAAACACGAATAAGTATGACCTCCTCCCAACCAAATTTATAAGCGAGTCGTACGACTTTGAAATGTCGGGCGGCACTTGCCCCGATCGTTCTTCTCGCTGTAACGCTCAAGGAGAGCATCTCGAACAGCTCGCTTGACGAGCATGTAAATATTATGTATTTAATAAATCCACATTTACTTAAAATAAATCTTCTCCCATTTATTTAACACTGTGAATGTAAGATATGTGGCTACGTATGATTCGGGAGTTAGGAGATTCAATCGTCGAGAGGAAGAAAGAGACGAAATGTGCTTTCAGTGGGTAAAAAGCTGATTATTATTAAGTTTTGATGAAATGAAATGTTTTATTTCTTGATAAGTTTATTCTTTTTTAGTGTCTCGTCCACGTCCCTAGCATTTATTTTCAGAAGTGACGCTATTGAGTTACCCCGACATCACATTTTGAACATAGCGGAAAGGAGTTTTTTATAGTAAATAATTTGAGAATCGAAAAGGGAATCTCCTCTCCAGTTCAGTGAGAATAAGTTGACATTCCAACTTCTGATTTTTAAAAAAGTATTTTCCATAGAATAAAATAGAATCTATTTTAATTAGAAAAATTACCTGACAGAATCGATGCACGAACTAATATTAAATTCACCTTCTTTGTAATTTAATCTTTCCATTGACATAAGTAACTGCAAATGTAATAGTCCAGAATATTTTGGCAAAAACAGCCGTTCACTGTAACACTGATGCAACACTTGCTGACACACCATAGAGAATCGCACATCTGAATCAGGAATTAATCTACAATCTATTCTTTTAAAAGAAATGTCTTGAGAAATAATACAAGGCAAAATCATGAACACAGAATCTATACTAAGGCTGACGTTCTTAGTTGAAAATCTGCAACAAAAAAATTAATGCTCTATTTATTCGACAGCTTTTATTTACCTTAGAATGTTAAAAATTATCTAGATTATAACTTATATTGCTTATATTATAACTTATATTGCTTATATTATAATTATATTGCTTATATTATAATTATATTGCTTATATTATAATTATATTGCTTATATTATAATTATAACTTATATTATAATTATATTGCTGCTAGCAAGAGTATTTAAATATTTTCAAAAAAACTTTTTTTCTAATTACTTTTCTAAAATACAAACAGTTAATCTCAAAATTTTTAATAGTTTTAAATTAGTAATTTAAAGCATTTTTACAAATATTTTTTTTTTAATTCTAATTTTATTATTTCTCCTAAAATAATGTTCCAGTCTGTAACCTTTTAAGATTTTAAAAATTTACAAGTTCAGAAAATGTAAATGTATAATAAAAGAAGAACGGATATGACGTCATGCCTACTGACGAACGAGAAAAAGATTTGAGAGCACTCAATAGAAACGAATACTAAAAAACTATAAAATAAACGTTTTTAATTTAAAAAATATTTTTTAAATATTGTAAATATTACAAAATAACTTATTAAAATATTTTATAGTTGTTTTAACATGTTAAATTAATTCTAAGAGAAATAATCTGAAATGAGAGGTTAAAGATCTTAGAAATCAAAGTATACGGGTGATTCTATTCTAATGGGTCAAATTCAATTTTTAAAATGATAGAAAATACAGGTATTTATTTTTAAAATTTGACTTAGGTATTTTTATGGTTATACCTAACAGAACAATATCCCAAAGTAGCCGAGCTCTCCCTACGTTATTACCAGGAAAATTGATATATAAAAATTATACCGATCTAGAGAAATTACTTTTATTCCACGGGAATTACTTCTTTCAAGTACAATTGCTTAATATATTACTTTCTAATAATATTTATATCAAACAAAGATTCTTAACGATCTAGGCTATTTTATAATTAGCTATTGCCACGTATGGATGGATTTTGAAAAATAAAAAATCGATGAATTACTACAAAAATATGTATTTTTGAACATTATATAAAAAAGGTAACAAAATTAAATAAAGTAACAAAATCAATTTTTTATATATATATATATATATATGGGCGATTCTCTGTCACTTTTAAGTTCAAAAAAATTATTTCTCTGAAACTTTTTTAAAATATTCTTCTTGATATGTTGGATGTCTGTGAATTTTTTTAGATTTTTTCGACTTTAATTTTCCAAGCTAAAAATGCTCAAAGTGGCAGTTTTTATGATTTTTTCAATTTTTTGGCAATTTTCAACCTCATTT
>JAWWML010025215.1:0-14931 GCA_035047165.1 Ormyrus rosae
ATATAGATTATAACATATACAATCAAAATATGTAATAAAAAAAATTTCCATTTTTTGAAATTTTTTCGGTATCATACTCCCTTAAATGATTATAATAATAATAATAAAACTGTTAGCTAATTAATGATTTCATTCCATTATCTCTTTTTGCATTTTTCACCATTATCTTTAATTTTGTATTACAAAAATCGTTATGAAAAAATAAATATTTTATTATAAATATTCTATTTTATTTTATTTCATCGAAAATATTTTATAAATATTTTATAAAACTTTGGAATGTTTATATCTGATAGCAGATCTCTCTCACTTTCTCACTCTCTCTCTCTCTCTCGCTTTGCTCCTGAGCTATGTCACCGCTGACGCCACGTAAAAATTTATATCTCTCGCTTTTTAGAAAGCTCAATTGATATTTGCAGGAGAGGAGCTTGCTAAAATATGCCAAAATATGTCAAAATATGCTAAAATATGCTAAAATATGTCAAAATATGCCAAAATGTGACAAATGTGTTCATCAATATTAAGTAAAAATAACTATATACAAGACCAAGAAACTTACAAGGCGACCAATAATAATGTTAACGACGTTAGGTTTAACAATTCAGATTCTGAGGAATCAATAGTTTATAAGGAAACAGTTATTCATCATTCAAATGATACGTCTTTGATAGATGAATCATCTAATAAGTACACAAATGCTGTGAATAATGCGTGGTTACAATTTACAGCTGCTTTGTATGCGAAAAATAATATTACTCGCAAACATACTGAATTCATCGTATTGGAAATAGATAAATTGTTATCAACCATTTTAGATACTTTCAAAGAAAATATTTGTTCAATCATTAAACATTTAAACTGTGAAGAGCTTGATAACATTAAGTTTTATTTTCGGATATTTCTAATTGCCTCTCAAATGTTGATTCCGAACAAAAGCGTTTCGCATTTTATGCAAAATCAGACTTTTGTGTTAAACTTATTTTTCGAATTACCTAAGATTTACGATAGCACACATGAATGCTTTGAATTCCAATAAAAAAAAATCGCTGCCGAGTCATTGGCAGTTAGCTTCCTCCTAACTAATTTATTGTTCATTATTATCTCGTTTGTATTATTATTTTATTTTTATATGCCCATTTTAGAATGTAATGAACAGCTAACAAAATTTAAATATAAATTTTGTTATTGGAATATTTAAAGTCCTAAAAAACAGAATTTTTTTATGCTCTTTAAATTGGCCTTTTTTCTATTCAAATATCTAAACCCTATCATTAAAAAAAATTAAAATTAAGTTTTTCAAAAATCGAAAATCTGTGATAAAACAAAAACAAATAAGCTAAACAAAAAAAGATTTTTTTTGCCGCCATCACAAAAAAAAAACAAAAAAAATGAGCCGTGAACGATGAAAATCCGTTCATTAGAAGCTGAGATACGGCGTATATACTCACACACACACACGCGCGCTCACACACACACAGACGTTTTTCAAAAACCATTTATTCTTATTGCTGACACCTTAAAATACAATTATAAACGATTTTTCGAACAACTTCAAAAATTACTATGACAATGCTTCCTCTAGGAGGAAGCAATAATTAGTAACATTATATAATCAAATTATTGGAAAAACAGATCGCAGACTTTTAGTAATAAAATAGTTTTTCCGATAATATTGTAGTATGATGATTATGAAAATAACAACGCTTTAGGCTCAGTCAGGTGCGGTTTATATGTATACAAATTCCGGTGATTCCCCTACAATATCAATCCAAAATAGAAAATATAATATTGTTCATACTATTTAATACTTTAGATAGACAAGTTTTTAAAAACGAAATTATTTTTTCGAAAGCTGTTCATGAATTAAATCGTTTAAACGATGTCGGAATAGAAATAGAACTAATTTCTGGTCGGACAAAAATTTTTTTTGAGGTAGCATTACTTATAGGAAATAATCTTGGAGTTCATGCCATTTTGGGACTGACTGAAAATTTTAAAGCTGACATATTTTT
The DNA here is from genome assembly GCA_035047165.1 of Ormyrus rosae. NCBI lineage: Eukaryota > Metazoa > Arthropoda > Insecta > Hymenoptera > Ormyridae > Ormyrus > Ormyrus rosae. The sequence goes on from JAWWML010025215.1 coordinate 2,013, forward strand.
TCAACATTATTTAATAAGGCAGTCAAACAAGCAAGCAAGCAAGGCAAGTCAGACAAAGATAAATTTTTTTTAGAAAAAGACTGCATTTTACGTACTAAAAATAATTTTGAACAGTTGCATAGGTAGTATTCAAGATTATTTGGATGTAACAAATTGCAACTGTAAAAAAATTTGAGAATGTCCTGGCCAAACTTTTGCCCGTATTAAACAATTTGAAACATGTAACCCCTTTTCTGTAAATGTAAATAACGGTTCATTAGATTTTATACATCAATGCACAAAAAAATCTGATTATGTGGATATAATACAAGTAAATAAATTGAAAAATGTATGTTTTCATCTACAGCTGGAAAACCTTGATTACATATGTGAACCAGTAAATTTGTTAGAATTCTAATAAAGAAAAAATTTAATGTATTTTAATTGTAGTTACGGTTTTTTATTCTAAGAATATTTAAGTGCAAATTAAGAAAATAATATTAAAGTTTACAATTGTATAAAATTATTATCTTGTTAATATTAATTTCCGGAATATTGCTAATATATGAACGGAATATACTCAATATATTGGCAATATTAATTTTTCAATATATTACCAATACTTTCGCAATATATTGGATAACGCAAAAAAAATGTTTAATATCGTAACATTGGCAAAATATTGGAAGAATATTGAAAGATGTGCTTTGGCGAATTTATTCCAATATATAGGAAATATTCGTCCAATATATTTCTAATGTGTAGCCCATAGTTTAAATTTTTACGCGGGTTAATAGAAAATTTAAATTTAATTATACGTCCATTAATTCCATTAGACGATAGATATTGGGAATTGTTTCTAACTTTAAGAGAAATTATAATCATAGCTTCGAGTATAAGTATTACTTACTCAACTCACATTCTCTTAGAAACAACTATTTATGAATATTTATATGAATTAAAACAATTATTTCCTAAAAGCTTCAAGCCCAAGCACCATTTTTTGGTTTCCACTATCCCCGTTGTATGTTGCAGTTCGGTCCTCTATGGAAAATTTCTTGCATGAGATACGAGAGTAAAAATCAAGAGGCTAAACAATATTCAAAATGTACAACGAGCCGTGTCAATATAAATAGAAGTATAGCTATCAAGCATCAACTTTTATTGAATTACAGATTTTCACAAAATAACTCTTCAAATGCTATTTTTCTTTCAAATTCAGAGAAGAAAAAATCTGTAACGCAATTAAAGTTTTATAAGCATTTTATCAATGTACTACATGTTTCATTATCTGATAGTATTGCGTCAAATCAGTGCAATATATTGGTAAACAACTAGAAAAACATTTTATTTTAGTCGTTTTTACTGAAACGGCTTCCCAATTTCATGAAGTACATGAAATTGTATTTAAAAATTTTCAAAACGTTTTTGTTACTACAAAATTTAGCAATTGTTACATAAAGTATCATTTGCAAGCGTACAAAATCTACGATATTGATAATTTTATGTTCGAAGTATTATACAAAGAAGATATTTTAAGTTGCATTATTTCACATAAAACTATTTTATCAGATGGTTTCTATCTATGTTCGAAAGACATGGATATAATACACGGATATACTTTATTTATAAATAAACCTAAAGAAAAATAAAGTTTTCTCTTTTGATTATAAATTGAATTTGTTATTTATTTATAATTATTTATTATTACTACATCGTTAGAGAGCTGCTTATAACTCGCAAGTGCAGGCGAAATTCATTTACGGTTACTATATAAGAGAGTTTGAAATCATTACCAGCTACATGTAGAACTGCGATTGTGTTGATGCGTTTGTTAGCACGCAATATGTAAACTTGCGGTAAGTGTAAAATAGGTTAGATATTATAACGAAGTAAATGTAATTGTAAATGCGAGTGTATATTAGCTGCGAATAAATATGCGCATAAAGTAGATGACAAATTTCTTCAAAATTCAAATTATAAAATAAAACAAAAATTTTTATCAGCTATTAAGGACTAAAATTCTAATAACAAAAAAAATTTTGTATGAAATTGAATATGTATAAAATTTAATATGTGGCGTAGCAAAATTTGATATACAGATTGGATGTACCCTATAATAAAATTTGATACACAGTATAGCAAAATTTGATTATTTGAAATTTTACTATACTGTATACTAAAATTTAATATAGTTCCAGTTTGTCTCCACGTCGGTAGAAAATATAGCAATTTTTAATAAAAATTATAGCAATTTTTACTTAAACATTTTTCTCCGTGTAGTATGCAATATTTTCCTTTCAGTGAACATGACGAAGTCGTAGCTCCAGAAAACGCGTTACCAAATTCCATAATGATATTTGGCGATGGAGCTTGCGAAAAACAAAACAATATCAGAGCCTTTTTCTGTATGGGTAGGCATCAAAATGTTGATTGTTTCTACCTCTATCAATCTTACGCTCACATTTCTAAACATCTCGTGAGAGATAATGTAAATTTACTTGTAATTTTTCAACAAGATGATATAATTTTAAAACATCTATACGACGATCATGTTAATTGCGACATATCTTATGCATAGTTTCAGGAATTGTGCTCAAAATACTGGACGGATGATAAATACGGATTTTTAATGATCAGTAAGGAGAATCTAATTAACGATGGCAAGATATCGCAAGGGTTTCGACTGTTTTGCTATAAATATAGCCCGCGTTTATTGCTAAGCTAACAGTCTTACGTTGGATTTTAGAGCGTAAACATGTCGTACCTTCAGCAAAACAAAAATATTCTTTATCGGCTTGTGAAAGCTCGCAATGCTGTAAAACGCAAGTACAACTTCTTAAAGAATGGAAAAGAAAACTTTGAAAGAGCTGTAGGAGAGACTTTCAAGTCAATCGTTGAACCCCTGCAAACACTCGTAGCGATGAAAAGTCCGAAGCAAGAACAGCGTGTTTTTAAATTGAAGGAAAACCTTAAAAAGGAAGAGAATAATGAAGATGAGTTTTTTGATTTACCTGATGTTGAACAACATAATATTAATGAGATTGATGAGATCACCGATTCACAGATGCTTGATTCATCTAATAAAAATATTAAGATGCTCGATTCATCTAATGAATATATTCAGATACTCCATAAGAATCAAACATCATTGTTGGATTTTGTTTATGGACTTCGAAAAGAAAATGGAAAATATGTACTTGGCAAGTCGCCGATAAATTTTAATCGCAACACAATCGAAGTAAATGAAGTAAAATAACCAATGAGCGACGGCTTAATGGAGCTTCTCGTTAAAAAACATCCCGATCTACAGCACATTACTAATATAGATATGCAAAATTATGAAAAAATTCTAGAAGCAACTAGTGTACACAAAAAACATTTTAACGAACACGAACCCATTCGTAAGCACAATAGCAATAAATTTCAGAAAATTATTGCTCCATTGTTTAACGAAAGTAAGAAGAAGAAAGGTGGTGCACTGCTGTCTTGCTGCAAAATCGCGAGTAAAAATTTCAGATTGGATTACATTTACTGGGATGATCCAAATGAACTCGTAGATCGTCTTCAACTATAATTAGCTGAACAATCAGCTGGAAATCATATTCATATCAACGAAATTCATTCGATTATCGAAGAAATTCGCGAAGCCGACTATATATATTAGGTGTGTCTGAGAAATTTTTATTCATTTACGAAGTGAGCGTCGACGTATTCGAACGAAACCTGAAGCGAAGTGAGGGTACTCGAGGTCCTCGGGGAATCGGTTACAAACTCACAGCTGAAGGTAACTACGATATGGAGCAGAAAAAACTATGCCATTTAGATTCTCCTAAAAAATTGGATGAAGCTGTACATTTAAAGACTTTACGTGTGGAAATTCAACGTGTAATGAATGCAGTATCTGATTTAAAAAAAGTCTTGAATGAATTAGACCGTTTGCTCGAAGATCACAGGGACGACATCGACACGAAATTTAGAATTTACGATGTTGAAATTTTTACTATAAAAGACATGTTATCTAAACTTTCTCCAAACATTTAATCTCTAGACATTGAAAATGAATCATCGTAAAACAGTAGTAGTGGAAGAATTACACAAACCTGCTTGACGAAATTATCAACGTCGAAAATTCGATATACGAGGTTTGGATGAAACTTGACAAGCCGATCTCGTTGAAATAATACCTTACGCGAGAGAAAATAAAGGCTACGCTAAAGTATATGCTCACTGTAATAAACGTATTCTCCAAGTATTCACACGTAAATCGAGCAAGTTTTTGTTCTATTTCTCTTTTATCCTCGTCACCATACCTTACACAGTTGTGACTTAAAAAGCTATCTTAATTTTTTCTATGAATCATCATTGTAATTATTTTAGAACTTGAATTAATCATACTATAAATTTTGTAATTATCGTTTTATTAGTGAATTAATTCAATATATCAGTGAGGTTTTAGTAATATATTTATTATTACATATAAAAATAAATCAAATACCTAAAACAAGGTAGTTATTGTATTAAAAATACAAAGGTACAATATTATTTTTCAAATTTTTGATAAACGCCACGCATTTTTCATTTACATATTGTCCAAACTTTTTATTTATTAATTCAACAATTTTATTTAGAAAATGCTATTGTTTTTAAAATTATTCAGATAATATACATAGTAAGATAATATATGTGAACTTTAATAACTTCTCGATGTTTACAGATTTTTTTTAGAATTAGTTAATTTTTCAATTTTGAGTAATGACGATTAATTCGTTGTACGCAGTCCGTATAGACTCTGCGCGCCGTTTGATTAACACGCCGCATTCGGATAGCATAGCACGCACCGCTAGGCGGTGCACCAGCGGATTCACGGCTCCCGCGAGCGAACTAGCTCACTAACTGTATATAAGGAAGAGCTTCCGAACGTCCGGGGTTCACTTCGGTTGCCGAAACCAACCAATCCCAACGGGATAATTGGTCTTGAATAAACACTCTTATTGTTTAAATAAGAACTCTTTTGTCATTTTTACCATCCACTTCCGTCTCTTTAAATTATAAGGTCGATGCCATGGAGGTATCTTTTTAAATTAGATTTTGAAAAACATTATGGGTGTCTTAATATATCAAATTTGGAAAATCCAAACATTGTTGATTCTAACATTGCTGCTCAATTATTCAAATTGCTTAAAAACTTATGTCATGAGTCGATAGAAATAACAATAAAAGATTCTTTGGAAATGGAAAATTTGAATGAAGAGAAGATTTGAATAAATATATTAAAAATAATCCATTTTCGTTGGCAACTATGAAAAAATTATTGAAATGAAAGATGTAAAACACTTGAAATTTGCTGCCATCCAAAAATTATATCCTCGCTTACAATTTATGCCTATAAGTAAGTTTAGAAAATACATTGAAAACAATGGAAATGTTTCATTCAAGATACATGAATTAGAGCAATCGATAAAGAATAGATTTACAGAAGCATGTCTTCGTCGATGAGCTATTGAAGAAGCAAAAAAAATTGGATTGAATAAATTTAAAGCATGCCCTCATTTCATTAAGAATTTGAAACTTCGACTATTCATTTCTTCAAGAAAAGTAACTAAACTTGTAACTAGGAAGCATTTAAGTGAAAAGATTGAAATTGGAGACCGCAAATCTGCTCACTTATAACTTACGAATAGTAAAATACCCTAATATAATCTAGAATTTGTTATGAACTCTGATCAATCTGGTTTTTCAAAAGAATATTTTTCAACAAGAACAACAAGAAAAGTAATCGAGGTGAAAAGGAAACTTTGCAATTAGTAAGAAGCGTTGCTAATACAACTGATTCATATACAATTCAGTCAATAATTACAGCATCTGGTAAACTTTTGTCTCCTTTGTTAGTCTGTTTACAGGAAACTACTAGTAATGAGTTTGGACCTAGAGTTTACGTAGAAGTAATACAGAATATACCGAGTAATTTGGTTGTAGTTTATAGTACATCTGGTAAATTAACGAAAGAATACGTCAGAAAATGGATAATAGAATGCTTAATAAGAAGTATGGCTGAAAGTATAGGAAAAAGTATTAGGAATTAAAATCGTAATCAAATGCTCCGAACATCTCATTTAGAACTCCTAACTTCTATTTTTATCAATAAGACATCCTAGCCTTTTTTCATAATGATCTCGGACCCGACGCAATTCTGCTGGTGTTATAGTTCTGAAGGCGTCGTTAATCCGATGGATCATATCCTCGTGGGTGGTCGACGGCTCGAGATAACAGAGGTTTTTTACCGTACCTCAAAGATAAAAATCCATCGGTTTAGGGTCGGGGGACCTTGGCGACCACAACGAGGAGCCATTCAATCCGATCCAACGACGTGGAAAGTTGTTGTCCAGGAAGTTAGTCACGGCGACCGCGTTATGGGTCGGTGCCTCGTCCTGCAACCACCACATTATGACTCTTGATACGGGGTTACCGTTGAGGAGACGTGATAGATGATTTTCTAAGAAGTTTAAATAATTTTCTGCATCCACGTTCTCCTCGAAGATATATGGACCCACAACCCGGTCTCCGGAATACCCGCCCAAACAATCACTTTTCACTGCCGTTGATTGATGACTTCTCTGGTCCATCTCGGATTTTGTTCGTCCCAATTGCGTACGTTCTGCTTATTCACAGTGCCCTTTTGCTTAAAAATGGCTTCATCCGTACAGCAACTGCCTTCAGGCAGCATTCCAAGCTTAATCGACACCTAGATGCCGAGAACCACGGAGCACATCAGTCTCTTCTAGCAGCTTGTTCTCTTTCAAGTGGATTGCAAGTGGATTCGTAATAAAAAAATGCTAAAATATCAAAATTTTCTCATAGTGAAGAGTCCGTGCTCGTTGCACGCGAGTCGCTGAAATAGGAGCTCTTCCTTTGCCCTCTTTCTCTGTGCGAGATGTTAAGAATGATCAGCAGCTATCTAATGAAAAATTGTAAATGTAATAATAACATAATAAAAAACTTAATTGCTATTAATTTTTACCAAAATTAGCCTTTTCTATATTTTATTCGGTGCTGAAAGTGGCATCCTTCTCGAATGCAGAGCTGGAATCTTCTGCGCAGTTGTTCTCTCGCTCTTCTTATCTCGGCAGGACGAATCCCACGACATGTAGCACGTATGCGATGCCGCATGTTCTCTGCTGTTGTAGTTGGCTGAAAAGTAAATAAATAATATGAATTGAGAACTTTTTCGAGCTTCGGAATTTAGAAAAGTTTGTTTGGACTTTCTTACCTTTCTGTAACAAATTCTTTTTAAATTACCGAAAAGATAATAATCTAGCATTGTTAGATCCGGAGATCGTGGTAGAAATCGAACGTGTGGAGAGTTCAATCCGATCCACCTTCCTGGAAATACTTGCTCTAAATACTCAGCAACTGTGGCAGCTAGAGCTCCATCCATTTGTTAACACATTTCATGTCGATAAATGGAATTGTTATCCAAATGACGATTTATCTGCCTTAACAAATTTCGATATCCTCTCGCGGTTAAATTTTCATCATAAAATATTGGGCCCACTATCCGATCTCCCACGATCCCGACCCAGACGTTGATTTTCCACTTTGAGAAATATATGTAAATATTAATATTAATAATGATTGTAAATAATTCTAATTATTAATATTAATATTATAAATAATAGTTGTAAATAATTTTAAATTTTAATATTAATAATATAAATAATAATTCTAAATATTAATATTACCTATGCTGCTTATCACTTTCGAGTACCCAATGTGGGTTTTCTCTAGACCACATTCTCGTTGTCTGCTTGTTAACTGGACCGTTATTTGTGAACGTTGACTCGTCAGAGAAATAGACTTTTCTAAAAAAATGTGAATCCATCGCTAACTGCTGGAGATCCCACTCACAAAATGCCCGACGCCTTTTCTGGTCTACCACCAGCACTTTTTGATCCTTTGTAGGTTTATACGGGCGATGTTCAGCTTTTACTATTCTTCTTACCTTCGATATATCTTCATTTTAAAAAAATTATAATCAATAGGAGAGTGGTAAAGGTAAGGCTATTTATGATTATCGGCTAACAGCAATAAATAATCAAAATAATAAGGCAGCGATAGTGTAAAGTGATTTCGCGAGGCGAATCTTAATATTGACATACTGAACCGCCTTCCTAAAGCTCTCAAACTTAGGCGGGGATCGTCTGTAATTGCTTGAATGACGCGATGTCTGACATCTCCGTCTTGCACAGGTCGTGCACATGCACGACTTTTCATTTGTACGACGCCATGTTCACGCACTCTGTCAAGGAGTCTATTATATAAATAAAGTTAATAATAATAATAATAAATTAATTTTAATGAAATTAAAACCACTGATAATGCAATAATAAGGGACCAAAGAACTATTGCAGATATTATGAATACTCACTATTGTAAAATAGGAGAAGAAATGATAAAAAAGATAAAAATACCAAATAATGAATCAATCAAATTACCAAAAAAGAATACGCAATTTTCCTAAAACCTACACAAAATTTGGAAGTACAGAAGATAATTGACAATTTAAAAAACAAAAATGGTGGAGTAGATAAAATAAGTGCCAAAACACTTAAAATAATATCTAGTCATATAAGTAACACGTTAGTAAATATATATATAAGAAATATCTATAATATATAGAAAAATCGATATGGCCAGATGCATTAAAAGTTGCTGAAGTAATTCCAATTTTTAAGTCTGGTAAAAAACACATAATTGAAAACTATAGACCAATAACGCTAATTTCAAATATTGCTAAAATATTTGAAAAAATTATTTATAATAGAATATCAGACTTCATTACAAAGAGTAAAATATTGAGTCCAAAACAATTCGGTTTTATTAAAAATAAAGGAACTACAGATGCGTTGAGTAATATATCAAATATAATATATGAAAACTTAGATAAAAGTAATCAGATGGCTGTAACTTTCATTGATTTAGCCAAAGCTTTTGATTCCGTCAACCATGACATCCTTCAGGATAAGATAAATGTATATGGTATAAGGGGAAAAGCCTATGATTTAATAAAAAACTACCTTAGTGATAGGAAGCAAAAAGTTAGAGTAGGGCAAAATAGTAGTGATTTCAGAAATATAAGTACTGGAGTCCCGCAAGGTACAATTTTAGGACCTTTACTTTTCATGTATGAGTAAATCCAGGAAACTTTTAACTTTTAGGTTACTGATATGTTTCTTATACAATTGAAGTTCTTTTGAAAGTTTTAAAAATTATTTTTATAAGAAAATAGTATCTAAAAGAAGGTACTACGTTTATTTTATGATTAAACTGTATATTTATTACGGATAAGTTTAAAATATATCAATTTTTAAACACTAACCTCAAAATCACGACTTCAACATGATTTTTTGGCGCTCGTGATATAAAATAATGTTCGATACTAGTGTTTAAGTTGATTATTTACTTCGTGTGACTTTTCTCCCTCGCTTCGCTCGGGTGAAAAATTTCTCACGAGATAAATAATCAACTTCCACACCAGTATCGAAAAGTACTATTTTCGAACATTAAAAATAACTAGCAGACTTTTTTCTTTTGCTAAGGCAAAATAAAAAATAAGTCACTTTGAAAAGGTCTAAAAAAAAGTTTCCTAATATTTTATAGCTCTATAGTAGTAAATTAAGAAGTTTCAAAGGTGTGCCCAATATGAATGTGAATATATCACTAGGAAATGACAGGAAACTGCATTTTTCAAATAATGACAAAAATTAACAGTTTTTAAAATATCTAAAATAAGTTTTGCATTTAATATTTTTTACGTTAGTTTTCATAAAGCCTGAAAGAATGCCGTTGAATTTTTAGATGTGCCACTTTTCACTTTCAGTTTAAAATATGGTTGTTCTACGGGCCCCTCGTATTGAAAAATTAAATTTTTCCTTGGCATATTTAAAATATCACATTCCCACCCGTGGTGCACATACTATATTCCACATCCGACTGCAAAACCCAGGTTTCGCCCCTGATAATCGGGGTAAAAGTGACATTTTTCCCGAAAAACTGGTTTGCGGGAAAAATGAAAAATTAGCGGGAAAAATGAGAAATTTTTGGAAAAAATTTGCAAAAATATTAAAATTTTCAAAAATTTGAGAATTTTAAACATTTTCAGAATGCAAAGTTATTTCGACTCCACTTTTCAGAACCAAAAAGTGGCCTTTCCGCTTGAAAGTGGAATAAAATACTATATTCAACACGAGGCAAAAATAGAATTTTCCATTGGTTTATTACACTGCCCTTACGAGAATATTTTCCCTCGGGTGATTACTACCCTCGCTTCACTCGGACAGTAAACGCACCCTCGCGAAAAATATTCTCGTTCCGGCAGTAAACTCACGCGCAGAAAAAATCTTGTACTTTTGCCTCTTGTTGCATAATATACTATTTACTAAGTCGATTTTTAATCGTACTGTAACGAGATATTGCGAGGTTCACTCTATTGGTAGCTCCTATGCCACTAATTTCATTTAATTCTTTCTAGAAGTTAAGCTTGCAAAATTTGAATATCTCAGTATTGAATAAAAGACTCTACTTTTATCAATTCTTTAAATTAGAGAGAGACTCGAAAGGATGGTAGGTGGTGAAGGGTTGACATAATCATTCGAGTTCAGCTAAAGTTCATTTCTTATTTATTTAAGAAACCCAAAAGAAATTTACAAATAAGATTCTATAACCACCATTAGTGTGTCTGTTACAATGGATAATCAGTGTGTAAGACTTGTATGTGCCAGTGCACTTAATTGATTGGTACTTTGATACATTTCCATTAAAATAAATAAAAGGAAAATCAATTCTAATGATAAAGTTTGAAACATATTGATACATTTTGATATACTTTGATACACTTTGATACAATTTGATACTTTTTCATTAAAATTAATAAAATGAAAATATATCTAAACATATTAAAGTGTATCAAATAAAAATCAAAACATTTATTTTCTTTATATAAATTTTAATGGAAATGTACAAAAATGTATCAAAGTGTATGAAAATGTATCAGTGGTTAAAAATTAGTATGAATTGTAATAATTTAATACATTTTGATATACTTTCATATACTTAGATATACTTTGATACACTTCGAATTTTTACTAGGGGTTAACTTTGATGAAAAATGTATCAAAGTGCATCAATATCTATGTAATTGTATCAAAATGTATCAAAGTATATCAGTGTATAAAAGCGTATTAAATAAAAATCAAAGCTTTTATTTTCATTTTATCAATTTAAATGGAAATGTATGAAAATGTATCAAATTGAATCAAAGTGTATCAAAATGTATCAAAGTGTTAAAAATTGGTTAGAATTGCAACATTTTAATACACTTTCATACACTTCGATATAGTTGAATATACTTTGATACACTGATACACTTTGAATTTCCACTGGGAAACTCCTAGAAAAGTGAAAAAATTCACCTTTTATCATGCTTATCTACCAGAACCATTAAAATTGTATGTATATATCTTGTTACAGTACGATGTAAAATCGACCAAGTTAAGGGGATTATATGTATACTGATTTTTCTCTCTTCTAAAAAGACCTGAAAAAAAATCTGTATGATTAAGGATTTTTTTAAAATACCTATCAAAAATATAGTATATTTTGATCAAATGAGTCCAAACTTAACTCTGTACGCCCATTTGATCCAGAGATATTGCTATCTCAAATTTTTTGCTTTAGCGTAAACTCCAGAATAAACCGATAGAAGAATTTTCATCTAACAGGGCTTAAAATCTTTGTTTTTGATGTCTTTCTGGACTGACGCACATTTTTTGTTAAATTTTTTTGGTTTAATATTTTTAAATTAAAAAAACTGAAAAATATTGGTAATTTTTAACAAATTTCCTAAATTTTCTTAATTTAAAAATACTAAACAAAAAAAATTTAACAAAACAACATTAATATTTAATAAAATGCGAATATTAAGAAAGTGTAAGGATAGCTCATTCCCGCGAGCAAACTAGCTGAGCAGCTGGTCCTGAGCGCCACCGCTAGGCGGCTACCCGTTGCGCGCCGCGCTCGCAGTCAGACTAGCTGCCTGGAGTACACAAGTATTGCGAGCCGCTCGAGGCGCGGCACCTGCAATACCCGCAGCCCGACCGGGTCAGGTGGTGGAGTCACGGTAAAAGAGTGGCATACAAAAGTAATTGACAAGATTTTTTTAAAGTCTATTATGTGAAATTACACGTATTTGGGATTATATATTTTGTAAGCGGCAAAGTATACTGCGACCGTTTTATTTATCGCGAAAATTACCCGAAAAAATTTATTCAACCGAATCCAAAGCGCGGGGGTCGCAAAGCAAAGAATTCACTGCACCGCAAATTAAATCACCGAACCGGAACCGTTACAATATGAAAAACCGCGAATCGCGAACTACACTCACTACCGATAGGGAAAATCCGCACCTGTAAACGGGAAAAATCTGACTCCTGAAAATTAAAAATCTGGCTCCTGTAAAATAAAAATCTGGCTCCTGTAAAATAAAATAGACTGACACCTGAAAAGGGTAAAGAGTCTGGCGAAGGAGGGGAAAATATTTCAGTGAAATTTGAAATAAAATAAAATAAAAAAAAAAAAGAATAATTTAAAATAAAATAAAATTAACAAATTTATTTAATCAAAATTATTACCATTCTTCTTCTGCGATACACAACGAATCAAGATTTTACACCAAAAAAACGTTAGTCGAAAGACTTAATAAAAATACCAAAATGGCGGTAGTGATTGCTCCGAAAATTACACGACTGTGCTAATTGACTTCTCTACACGGAATGGCGAATGGTTCTTCTCGAAGGACCTTCTTGCCCGAATCCTCCTAAATTTGCATAATCATCGCGCTCCTAATTCGTCGGATTTGCCGTTTTGGTTTAACCAATAATTA
>JAWWML010025226.1:0-14926 GCA_035047165.1 Ormyrus rosae
TCGCTTTACCACATAATATAGTAATTTTTAATGAATTTATAGTAAATTTTGAAATAACATTTTTCTCAGTGTACTTTTATTTATTATGAAAACATTTGAATGAAAAATCTAGTAAAGCTTTATACAAACTTAAGAGTTACATTTTCAATGTCTTTCAAAAGTTTCGCAAAAGTGTAATTGCGGTTTCTTTCAGGAACAGCAGTTTTAATTAACGAAAAAAATTAAAACTGGAAGCAACTTCATGTTTTTACTCGATTCAATCGTAATTACAATCTTCGCGTGCAAACTACGTAAAGGTGATTTAACTGCGTCTATTAACGAATAAAATTCCATGAACTCGCAATGAAGCTCGACTAAAACCCGCTATAAATTAATTCCAGGCGGAGCAAAAATTACACTCGCCTAACCGAAACGTCGCCCTCGGGACACCCATAACCTAAAAATTTGCGTTAGCGAGGGAAGAAAAAAGTCCCGATATAGTCTCGGCAAAAATGACAATAGATTTTCGTCCCAGTGCTTCGAACTTTTGTTCTCAAAAGCGAGCAAAATAAACAAATAATGCATCCTCCCGCCGCTCCGCGAAGAAGGCGGCTTCTCCCAAGCATACATACATGGGAATCGGGCGCTCTTTCACCTCTCAAGCCTTTTTCTCGAACAATACCTGCGCTCGCGTGCCGCGGAATTTTCTTGGAAGCGTATGAAACCGCCGCTGACTTCATAAATCCCCGAGATTCTCGCGGGGCGAGCAATAAATATATTACGAGGCGCACAATGAGATTAGATTAGCCGATAGCCGAGATGATGTGAGGCAACGTTTCTCTTCACCGACTCTGCATGCTGTACGTTAGCTGGAGCACCGAGAAGAAGCGAGCGAAATTATCGGCGCGTGCAGCGGTTTGGAAGCTGGCTTTAATAGCGTGTTCGAGATTAAGTCGTCGATAGTCCGATCGATATTTAATGGCTCAAACGTTTACGGAGAGTTATAGAATTTTCTTTTGACTTAGATTCACAATGGTTTATTGTACTTCAGTTAGGTGTACAAAAAGCGAGGATGGAAATATGTCTTCAATTGATTTTTCAATCGTCTATTTATACCGGAGAACATCGAGTACTTTGTTAATTGGTTGTTCCTTTTTATTTTGTTTATTTTATTGATATTGCATCAATGCGTATTCTCGATTAATTAAATGAACACGGCTTTAGGGAAAATTCTAAAGATAAACCGAATGAATAAAGTACGATGATTGCGCAGAACATTAACAGAACATGCTTCGCCTGATAGGTATTTTCAAAAAGATCTAATGCGCATTGGTGTAGTTGTTTATTACCGTTTGATTATTTTCTAATTGAGCTTTGACGTGTGAATTGTGTTGCAACAATTAGATTTATGAAAGCAACGTGTATTAGCTTTTACTAATTTATTTAAAAATTCGTTTTATAGTTTGTTTTATATTACGCTTTTAATGTTTAATAACTGCAATATTAGAAAGAAAACAAATAACGATGTTTACGTCTATAAGATTTTGAATAATCTAAGACGTTCGATAAGCAAAGAAATGAATTTATGCTAATAGAGCTCGAGTTTTATGTAAGAAATACGAAAAAATGCAAACAAGCTGCGGAAAGAAAGACACGAACGCTCGCCAGCAGAACACGAACATGCAGCGAAGCGTCAATCGATGCGGCATCGTAATTCCGCGTCTGCATCCGCGTCGTAAGCCGGCGCATAAAGAGAATGCACCGCTACGGAAACTTGTCTTACCGCGGAATAAAGCTCCCCTACATCCCTTGAAACGCCAAGACTCGTCAGGAAGTCGAAGCACTTCGTCTCCGAGTTGGAATCAAAGTGTACACCGGATTAAGAGAGTTGCGCGGGGATTAAGGCTTACGTAATACCAACTTGGAAGGTTTTCGAGCGACTTTACATTTTTGCTCCACTGACAGAAGGGAGCGTTAACCTTTAGAATACCGGCATGACGTCCGTCGACGTCACGACTGTAACCCATTACTTTTAATGCACGTGGTATCGATTGGTATCGTGTAGGGGTAGTTTTCGTTGCCACTAGGGATTCGACTTGATACTATTGAAGGAAAGCAACTGTTTTTTAACTCCCAAGAAATGCTATCAATAACGATAATATAATATCACTACAGGATCTTTTATACCGCAGCGGACCGACATAATTCCTACAGACGTCACGAACTGACTCGGCAACACACGATTACTATTGTGCCCTAAGTAGGGAACTTCAAAACTCATTTCAATGTAAATAACGAGTTCATATAATTTTTGAAACGCCGGTACGCTAAGGGTTCGTCTCAGGACCGACGGATTTAGCTCTGAAGTTGCGTATTTCATTTTCGGGCGGGGATTCTGGTTTTTGTTCTTTCGAGGATGAAGGTTGTTTGGGTTCTGAGCCCGAGGTTACGCTGGATTCGTTAAGGTTACGGAAGTATATTCGTTAAGGAAGACGGGCTGGGCTTACTCGTGACTTGAGAAGTATAGTGGTTTGTAATCTGCTGAACAAAATAAAATTTTTAGATAAAATCATCGTTAACTATTATCTCTAAAAATACTATTAAAAATAACTGTATCATCTTAACTTTAATACCAGCTAAGTTATCGACTACATCGATTCCACCACTGACAAAGCTTCCAAAAGTGAAATTTCAGCCCCCAGCTTAAAAAATTCACAACCGCTCAAAAATAGAACTCAGCGAATCCAATACCATTAAGAAAAAGCGAAAGCATTTAATTCCCGAATCAGGCGCATCGGGGATCTAAAATTAAACCCCCTCCCCTCGAACGAATCCATCATCTGCCTGTTCCAGAGAGCCGGGCTCTCTATTAAATTAAAGGTGCGTGCATATAGAGGGAGCGCGGAAAATCTCGGTCGTTGCGTCGGCGAAATAATTCAGGCTCGTCTGCCGCGCGGCTTAATGGAGACGTTATCGCAAATTGAGGGCTGGGGCAAAAAGCCGGAGCGCTGCCGCGAATGCATTATGAAAGCAGCCGAGAGTGAACGGAGCACCGCTGCTGCCGGGAATCAATGAAGGTTATAACGCCGCGACAAGTGAATCGGAGACGAATGAATCGGATGCCGAGGGAAGCCAGTGTGTGCGCGTGTGGGTAGGTAGGATCGAAGCAGGAATCGACGATGGATTCAAAGGGAAAGCCCGGCTTTTTTTGCTTGCTTGCTCCACTTTTCATCCGACTGTCCACGTTTCTTTCTTTCTCTCCGTGGAGTATTATAAATAAAAACTTATCGGCGAGCTTGGATAAACTGACAATTATTTATCGGACTAATCCAGTGTATATAATTAATTGTTTATTATGTAAAAAGAAACTGGCACGAAATATCACTTTCAGTAATTATTTGAACTGTTATTGTTTAAATTCAAGAAAGTCCTGGATTTATTTACGTTAATTAACTTAACAGTAATAATTATGACATGATAAAGGATGCATAAAGGATTGCCATATGTAGTTATATCTTTTAAATATTTTTTCAATAACAAGTATATTAAATTATCGTCTTTTTAATCTAATTACTTTCAGTTTTAACGCGCTTTAGTTCGCCGAGCCATCGTATTTTATAAAACGATCATGCAGAATAACTTTTTCTCACGATCTAATCTTCGTTTCTGACAAACACCTATAGAATCATTTCCCCGTTAGATAACAAAAAAAACTTCTCAGAAGCAGTTCCACCCTCGCTCAGCAGAGTCGCGAAGCCCCACATCCCAGTATCAATAACGGGGCTCTCATTAAACATGAATCCCTCGTTGCGCAGCAGCTCGATACCCTGAAACGAGAGTACACGCTCGCAATATCGGCATCAACGCTTCGGATCGAGAGGGGAATACACCTTGGCAAGCACTTGAGTATGCAGGACGAGTGCCATTACTGAATGCGAGCGAAAGATCTGCCGCGCCGCGGAATGGAGCATGCGGAGAGCACTCCAGCGGATCACTGTGCGAAAAAAGGGGAGGAGAAGATGAGCGGATTCCCGGTCGATTCCGGATTTTTTCTCCTGCGGAGAGACGCTGAAAATTTAAGCGATTTTTAGGAGAGCTGGTGCAGGGTTTGAGGGGGACTGCATTTGTAGTGAAGGGAGAATAGTTTTTACACAAAGATGAGTAATGCTGAGAATGTCTGTTATTGACCGGGCTTTTTATTTAAACTGATTCTGATTCAAAGTATTTTTTTTAAGACGTCTAGACGCGTTTAAATCAGGAACATTGAATGAATCACGGAATAAATAAATTACCAGCAATCCCTTAAAATAACTTAAGATAGAACCATTTTCATTTGCAATTGTAAGCAATTATGAATTTAGTTGCGTGTAATTTTATGCATTATTTTTCAAAAATTGTACTTGACCAACAGAAGATTTAAAAAATGCTTTAAATTTTTACTAAAAACTAAAAAATTAAAGTAAATTATTTATACAAATACTTTACAGTACACAAAACACATATGTATAATGATATTGATATAAAAAGGGAATATCATCGTTTTCATTAAATTATAGCTTGATATTCATCAGATGTACATTCGACAAAGCTTTTGTTTCGCTGAAAATGATTGCCAGTTTTTCAGTATTTCACCGAATGCAGAACCCGACCATTTTTAATACGCTCATATATCAAATAAAACAGGCTTGATGCTTCGATCCTTTGGACTCCTTCGGTACTCTTTGATGCGATACAAAAAGCTCATGACGGTTGTTGAATTTTGCAATGCGTTCTAAAGTTCATACTTTGATTTTGTGGTTTTTAATTCCCCGATTTTGTGCGGTACGGGTCGGTGGAAAATATTTAAAATAACGCTAAATAACGAGATGAAACGAGTCTCGGCTTCTTTCGGCTCCGGCGAAAGTAATTTATTAATTGCAAATGTGTTTATGCATGTATATTTTGGTCAGTGCGACGGGAATTTTAAATTTCGTTATTAAACATCACTAAATTAATATGGAAATTAATCCCTTTCAGTTATATGTATACCGTTGATAAAGCTTTGTGATTTTCGTTTGGTGAAATGAACCGGACACGCTATACAGGAAAGAGTATTCAAAATATTCATTATATAAAGGAAATAATTTAAACTAAATCAGGTTGCTAAAAACATATTTTAGGTATTTACTTTGTAAAACGAGTTTATACAATTTTTCTTTTTAAAATTTTGATAATTAAATTAAGTACAGGTCTTGTAGTAAACTTGATGATAAATTTTGAAAAAATTTACTCTTTTCTTCTCTTCATATACAGAAAGCTTATTTCGACGAATTATTTTTAGCTTCGAATAAAGATCTCGCTTGAAAACTCTAAATAATCCAGTGTTTAATCCAGTTATTTCGCGATTTTCCTCCGCTTGCCACCTATTTTACTGTATAAAAGCTGCTCGTATTTAACAAAGATTCCATCTCACGTAGCTTTCACACTCATTCTTTGCAGCCTGCTAAAGTCAGTCACCTTCAAGAAACGGCGTCAATTAAAAAACCCCTCTTCGAATCGATCGCAGCACCTGCACATTTAGATCTCAGGCGTCCGATTTTCGCTGGGCAGTAAATCATCGTCTCGTTTTGCAAAATCTCGCCGGACTTGAAATTAATTGTCCACGAGCTGCAGAATTGATGCGACTATCTAAGCTGCGGCGGCGGCGGCGTGAGAAGAAGTGAAAGGTCCCCTTTCGGCCGCGATACATCGGTTACAAGGTTGCAGTCGCACTTGCGCAAATGTCTTCGTGGCGGTGCATAAAACAATGCCGGCTCTCATTGCCCAACGGCGCATCCCTTTTTCCACGTCCGCGGTTTTGCGTAATTGGAACCCCGGCAACGCCTCGTCGATATGTTTATACAACCTGCCGGGGATTTAATTGCCGTTGCGGAGCAAAAAGCTACTCGGCTGCTGCTGCTCGATGCCATTGTTGCTACGTTAATGACTTTGCCGGGTTATGCCTGCAGGCACGAGTGGAAAATTATTATCTGGGAAGACGATCGCTTGCATTGTTCGCAACTGTAGTGTTGGTAAAACCGCGTTGACGAATTGGCAGATTTTTCTTTTTGCAGTAGTCGTGAAAATACGGTCGATAGAATTTCTTCATAATGGAAATATGAAATGAAGAATTTTCTGTTCGAAAAGAGGAATTTAAATCTTTGGGATTGTGCTTAAAATTTTGATCAATTTCGTGGTAAAGTATATCAGTGTAATATTTGCATACAAAGTACTCTGTAACGAGCCTACTTGTTGGGTCGAGACAAGGCTCTTTACACCTCGAAGTTAGCAACAATAAACTTAATAAATAGCGACAAATCTGAAATCAGCTCCGTGAGAATTTGATATTCGAGAATCTTCACTCATCGCTGGCCGCCAAGTCGCCAAACAAATTTTTTACGTACTCTGCGGTGAATTTAAATACAGAAAAGTTAAAAGCATCCAGTGTGAACATTATTGGTCACTCTTCCTCATGCACTCCTGAGTTAAATAAAATAGATAAATTCTACATTAAGCAAAGCTTGGAAAAATTGAGTTATTTATCGTGGATAGATTCCTATATCCCTGCAAAAACAAAATCTTAATAATTAAACTAATTTGAAATTACGAACAAAGACTAGAGAAAAAGCATGAAAAACTTTTTATCGAAAGATCGTTTAGCAATCGGCACTTCAGACTAATTTTCAAGTCAGCTTTAATAAAATGAAAAAGGAATGACCCGCTAATTTGAGTCTATTATAAACTCATCATCCATTTTCTCACGTACTTCGAGGATCTTGTCTGAGCCTCCCTAACGATGGCCATTATCGTCAATTTAAATGCATACTTTTAAAGGCAATTTTCATTTGCAAAATCGCAATTACTTTTATTATGATATTACATCTCGTTAGGCGTACCGCCGTCTGAAATTTAATTGCGCCCCCCTGCAATTACCTAAGAGTATTATAATTTTCATAATTTTTAACTTAAAAGATGATTCTGTGGTATAAATTTTTTCATAAAAGTAAAATAGCAAGGCTGTTATTAAAAGATCTAATCGCATTCTTTCATCATAATATAATAATATTACACTACGTTTTGAAAAATGTTGCATCGTCTATAGACATGAAAGAAGTTCTTTGTGCTAATTTACATACAGGTTTAGTAAAAAGACTAAAAATTGAATGAAACAGAAACAACTGTTGAATACCTAAATAAAGTAATTCATTTGCATTTTCAATCTCCTCAATTAAAAGTAATGGATTTTCAGGACGTATATGCTTGAAATTGGAAAAAATGTCAAATTTAAACTAATCTTTCTTCAATTATTCCGACTTCCGCTGAAACAATCAAGCATGTACCTTCAATTAATTAATCGATGATAAAAATCCCTCCTGCACGACGAACGAAATCTATCGAAATTTTAACAAAAATAAATCGTCGCAATAAAAGCTCCATTCACGTCAGCGGCACAAAGAGCCCCACTAAAAAATCGCGTTCATTACGCGGCAATCAATGGAGGTGCAGCGCCTTAAATAGCCGCGGCCTTCCCTTACTCAATTTGGCAGTCTGGTCTGGGCTCTCTAATCCTTTGAAAATCGATCGTCGAAAAGGCCACGGCTGGAGAAAAAAAGGCTTCCTCTCGCGCACACCCACACACACAACGGTATCAATTTCTCAGTCAGCGATTAATCGCGCGCCGCGCCGTGTTTCCAATCAGCGCAGCGGCAGCTATTGTTTTCAGCTCTTTCAATTATTCCGCGTGAAATTCGAGCTCGCAGAGGAAGAAGTAAGCGCTCCTGGCGAATCCATTCTGCCCGCGGAAAATTCCCCCGCGGCCGATTCTATTATGATTGGCCGAACGTTCGGCCCCGGATTTTTGAGGTTACATTTTTACGGATTTTTTTGTGGTTTTCTGAGTAATGATCTCGTAGAGTAATGATGTCGTTTTTCTCTATGTGGGGATTTGGGAGGAAAAAAGATTTTAATTTCATTGACTTGAACGAATAGAAAGCAAATTATTAAACTTTTATTTGAAAATGCAAGTAATAAAAAGATTCAATTATTTTTAAAATTTTATTACGTGCTTTAGTTTGACACATAAAAGTTAAAATAGCATTTTGATTGAAACTGACTATTTAATAGGGAAAAATAGAAGACTAATATTTTATATTTCCTCTATATATCATTTAATTATGAAAAAATGCTTTATTTCAGATATTTTTTTCTCAATCATTGTTAATATACGTCGTACTTTTAGAGCAAAATTTTCGAATCGTAAATTTAGGACGTAATTTTAAGAATTCCTTGTGTTTCACTTGGTAAAGTTCATTTCAATTTACAATAACATCAAATCATCCGAGCTTCTGAAACGGTTCTTCCATTCGTTAATTATAAACCTAATTCTCTTAGCAAAACAGATAACCGGGCAGATAATTATCAATCAGTGGCCTCGGCAGTTTTTTGCGCACTTGTTGCAAAGGCTCCTAAATTCTTTACTCCCGCACCTCGTTACTTCGGGGCAGAATCGTGTCTGTGTATATTTGATAGCGAAAGGGTCAGGAGGGGTAATTGCGCCAACGCGTTTCCGATAATGAAAGTACCTGGCAATTAAGGTGGCTTTTCTTGCGCGGCCGACTGACCTCTCGCGCAGACAATTCGCGCAGGCGCATTAATTATGCGCGCGACTCCTTGCGCAAGCTCGATTGGCGGGCTTGTCCCTGTGCCTTGCATTCGAAAATGCCGAAGGTGTGTTTGCAAATCGAGATACTACGAGAATTTGCAATCGTACTTTCTAGAAGATTGATTCCGCGCACCGCATGGATTAGTGGATTACGAATGTTCTGTTATGCAGTCTCGTTTTCTGCGAAGCCATTTTATGCGTTCTTCGTTGAAAGAAAAGTAGGAAGCTGTTGTAAATATAGGCGTTTATTGCGAGATTTTTTAAGGAATCTTTTTTTTCAACATGAAAAAATATAAGTTAAATAAACTCATGTAGGGAGAAGAACGGATTGAACTTTTAGTGAATCGATAATGAAACCGTCCGCAGTCTTTTATAACAATAGATTATTAAACATAAGTTTAATTGAGCAGAAGCACATATTGAAATCGGACGAATTTGCATAGCAGCAAACGCTTCTAACTACTTGAAATGACGCATTTAACAGGAGCGATATCGACAATCGCGTCTCATCAAATATGCAGGAGCTTTGTTCTAAATGAAAATCCGAAGTCCTCTAAAGTCGGCGCTCGCGAAGAATTAGAATTGGCCAATAATTGAAAGTTTCTCGTCATTGTGGAGCTCGCGCGAATGCCAGAATGAATACAGAGGTCGCGCTTAATTACATCTCATTAAGGAAGTTCAGGCACTTGAATCGCCTGACCTTTCTTGAGGTTCGATTCGCTCGCTTTGAGGGACCTGTTGCGCCTCCCTCGCCGTTCTGCTCAGAAAATTTCAAGAGATGAACTCCCCCGAGCTCCCTGAGAAACTCAAACGAGAATGTAAAAATAAACATTTCGGGGCTTAAACGCGGCTTTGCAGTTTGCATTTTCGGGAAGCGCTCGCTGATGCTAGATGCTTAAGTTGCTGGTACAAGGGAATGCATTCAATTGAATTTAGCCCATTTTATATCTCGTAAGGAAATTGAATCTTTTTAATTGGTTATAAAGTGGAAATACGTTTCGCTTGGTAATTGTCACTGGCAGATCCGTTGGAAATTAGATATTTTTAAATAACAAATGCAGTGTACTAGGTTCAATAGTATTATTCATTGCTTAAAAGCTTTTTCAATCATTACAAAAACTTTTACGGAGCAGAAAGGTTTAAAACGCATTTGTTTGTTTTGAAAAAAAAGAGCCATTTTAAAGCTTAAAATCGACGTATTTACTTTTTCTGCATAAATCACTAAATGTTTACAAAACACTTGTTAAAATCAATGAGAAAGCAGGCGCTTTCAAACGTATCCATGAATTTTCAATTGTTAAACAACTCATTTAGCTACAAAATTAATATAATTAGGTCAGTAAAATAAAAAATTTAATACAATACAATGAGTGGAAGTAAACAAATAAAATTTAAATTGTATAAACACTTGTTACTCCATTTCACGATGAGTCAAAAATAATAAAAAATGCTCTTTCAATCGGGATTTAAAAGAGATATGTCATCAAAAAGTTATGCGATTGACAAGAAGTATGATTGCAAAGCCTGGAAGAAAATGAAATCCAATGATTTAGTAGTACTGAACTTTGCAGGTGAAATGGTTAGATGCACCTTACCGTTATTATTTACCTGACTTATAGATCGTAACTTAATCCGACTACAATTGAACAAGTGGTGAATAGGTAACGAGTAAGGTGTAGTATATAATACAAAGAATATAAAGTCAACGTTTACTTTTGTTTTGCAAGATGTGTTCGCGTGACTAACAGTCTAGCAATTTTTCAATTTTTTTTTAAATTTGAAATGTGATTTAATGTTAATGTATGGAAATGAGGTAAACTGGTAAACGAAACTGACGAAAATCTTCATTTTGTTGAATTTTTTTATTGCTTCTTTAGTTTTATTAAGATAAAAATTCTACGACATAAGTCTGTCAATCAATTGCAATTTTAATTAAAAATACCTTACTAATCAATCAATAAAGTAAGCATACAATTAGAAAACAAAGAAATGCGAGTCATTTTAAATTCCAAAGCTCTGTTTAAAGACTAAGAGTCATTGTTTGTTGACTTTAATATTTGATAAACAAAATCATTTTGCTTCCAACAATAATGTAAAATTTTATGTGCTATATTTGAAAACGTTAATTACATTTTTTTTATTACGAGTGCAGCTGGTATAATGTGTTTTTTTTTATATTTCAGGTATGTGAGCTAATTGAATTTATTTGATTGAAAGTGGCTTCTTGATAACGTAAGCAGGCTTTAATTATATTATATTATTCAAAAAAAGGAGGTCAATTTCGTATAATACATTTAAAATCACTCAAAAGTCCTCAAATCTTTACTTTATAACACTTATTAATCGATTAAACTGCGGTATTTAAAACTTTTATATCTCGCAATAATTTAAACGCGTTTTTCCACGATAATTTTGGTAAAAGACATCGATTCCTCGACTTTATTAGCCCTTCGTTTGCTAAACCAGGCCATGACTCTAAAACTGTCCAACCTCCCTTGATTCTTCCTTAACCAGCCCGTGCTAACATCGCCATCAGCCAAGCCAGTTCCAAGAATAGAAAGTTAAAGAGTCATCAAGCCGCGTCGATCATCAAGACGGAGCTGGAAAAACTACCCAGGGAGAACATTAAGAGGCTTCGAGGCGAAAAGGAGAGCGCGTCGCGACGCAACGAGTGTTGAAGGGTCGAAAGGGCGTCGTAACTCTTTGCGCGACGATGAGAATTTTACGAGGGAACTTTGAGAAATTCAGACTCGAGTTGAAGAGAGCGAGAAGAAGGAGAAAAGGATGATAGCGGGAAAGAGCCTTTGACTCGTGACGACTTAAAGCTGCTGCCTCCTTCGAATACTTTGACCCGTCGGCCGGAAGCTTTGAGCTTTACCTGAAAATTTACTTTTCGTCTTTTCTCTCCCGGTGCGAGAGATATATTTCTCGTTTTCCGGCTTGGAACGCACGCAGGAGGGGGGAAGTAACTTGCCTCGTTTATATCGTCGTAATTGCTGTCCTCCTCCTCGAGACTCGAAATTATTCGCCGGCAGACGTTTCCGAGATTAAGGAGGCTTTCGACGATTTTCTAATTACTCGGATATGGTTTCAGATGTAATTAACTGAGACTTGGGAGCTGCCGGGATGGGCGAACGGCCTGTTTAAAGCTAGTAAATGACAAAGTAATTCCGGCTTATAAAGCGAAACGACGAGTGCAAATTGTTCCGTCAGTCCGATGACAGACTGTCTTTTAGAACCCTCGTCAAAGACTCAATGTAATATATTGGCTTAGTTGAGCCCTCAAGACGTACAAGATTAGTCAATTTTATTCAGGGAGATAACAACTTTCGAAACGAGCGTTTCATTCCTTTTTAAAGAAAATAAAATCTTCTTACTTATATTACTTTTGTTGACGCGTTTCCTTTGAAACCGTTGAAATTTTAGAGGACTTTAGTCAAGATTCATTAAGATCAAAAGTTTTTACGTGTTTTGGGACTCAAAAAAGTAAAAGTACTTGAGAAATAGATTCGTCTTATCCTTCTCGAACAACTTAATCGAGTTGATTCCAAATATTCCGAGCGACCTCCTTTAAGATTTTTATTAAAAAAATTATTTTCAAAATAAGAAACGTACAATTGCACAGCGTTTAATTAATCTATAAAGATTCTATAAATTCTGATAACAAAAAGCAATTTCATTATCGGTTTTACCCCCAAGAATAAAAGAGATTCAAGCTGAATAATTCATCAGAAGCTCATCAATTCATAATTGCACGTCATTGAACAAAAGATGCGCCATCAGTTTGTTAAATCAAATCCGCGCCAGCCGACATTGTTTTGCCGCCCTGGACATTATCGAAAAGCAGCGGCAGCCTTGGCTCGTTAAACCCCGGTAACGATGTTCGCTCGTTACTTGTTCGCGCGCAGAAAAAAAAAGCGGGAAGGGACGAAGCAGCAACAGTGTCTTCGGGCCATTGTCCTCCGCGGATTCCATCGCTGTCCTTTTATTTTCCGGGTCCGGGGATCTTTATTCGCGCCGATAAAGCCAAGAGTATCCACTTCGGAAGAATGACCGGCGCTCTATTGTCGCCCCCTCCTTTTATACGGTAAATTATTATTTAATCTTGCGGCTCGGCAGTATAACGAATTATATCGCGGGGATAAAATTGCTCCTGCTGCTGCTCGTTATGGATTTATCGGCGCGATTTGCCCGTAAAATCAACGGCGGAGCTGTAAAGTGCGATGCATTTTAACCGCTGGATGTATGAGAGATATTTGTGGGCAAGCTGTTATTCCCTGTTATTTTCGTTCCAATGAGGTGATGGTGCGCGTAGGGTGCATTTTCAATTGTATTTTCAGTAATGTGTGCACTTGAATTTCGAGCTTAATTAACGAGCTTCATTCGGTTGCTGGATTTTAATGCGCTTGTGAATTTGGTCACTGGTTTTAGTCTACTTCTTTGAAATTTTTAGCAGTTCAGTTAATTTTAGACTTCAAGAATAAGATTACTTTAGCAAATGCTTCAATGGGCTTTCCATTTATATCCTATTGATTTATTTTCGAAGCTCATTTTTAAACTTCAGTTCCAAAGTAGAATTAGAATCTTACTTTGAGTATTTTCAGTTCTACTAATAATCCTCGTACAAGAAATCATAATCCGCGATCGTTATTTTCTCGGCAAAGACCACCTTAGTAGCAGCTTTTCAACTATCCATTATAAATCGAATCAGCCTTTTAACATTCCGGAAAGAGGCTTAACAGGAAATGCACTTCTGAACAGCGCAACTTTCAACAAATCCGCTTTGATACTTGGAAATAATTCGGAAGTAGACGTATCTTTCCTAGGACATTTCTCCCCTCACTTTTCCTGCACTCGTCCTATATATAAAGTGGCTTGGATGTTCATCGATTCGTCGTGCTGCTCGTTGAGGAACAAAGTTGGTTTGTTGCAGTTCGATTTTTCGACCCGTCGATATTCAACGAGGAAATAGAAAAACTTGAAAGTTAGGTCGTTCCCGGACAGTAAAAACTTTCAATTCGATCGCGAAAACAAAGCACATTTCAGAAAGATCCTGCGCTAATTTCGCCTTCTTAATCTCCTCTCAAGTGCTCCACCAACGGGAACTTTCCGCGTCTCGCCACTGTCTAGCTAAATCCTCGTCGTTTCGGCCTCGAAGCCGCCGCACAAGTTTCGCCTCTCCAGAAACTCGGAAACTTCCTCTTTCCGCCGCTTTTTTCTGCACACACCGAATGACTTACGATCTCGACGTGCCGGTGTGTCCGCACGTAGGTGAGCTTTTTCTGCCCCAGCGGAATCCGATATTTCCATTAGAAAGTATTTATCGTATCGCACTGAACGTGATTTAGCGCGGGGCGCCGGAAAAGCTTTGGGCTGCTACTCGCCACCGCAATTTCCGCTACCCTTGGACATTACCTTACCATTAATAATGCTAATTTTAGACATAGGGAGTAGATGGTCATTTTTCGCTGATGATGGTATGATGGATGGATTATTCTAACTATATTTTTCAAGTAGTTCTCTGATAGGATTTTGAATATTAACGTTTGGTCAATGAATCCATCAAACCTATTTAGCTATTAGTACCGCATTTATGCACTTTCCAGGTGACTTTTCATTTCGCGAAATATGTATTAAATAAAACGCTACATAAATCCTCCAGCTTTATTCCACTTACAAAGGAACAATAGCCGCACTCTTAAATTCCCACTCAAAATTATATTCTCAGCCATCGATCCCTCTTTCGACTAAAACCTTTTGACTTTCATTCGATAAATTGAAAACGATAAAGCGCAGCTCGGGAATCTCAAAATTCCCAAGCGCAGCTCCGCGGACAAAAAAGGGCAGCTCAAATCCGAATCTCGCGTTTCACAGAGTTCTCCGTGTCCGCTTGGAAAATCGGCAGGATTTCCTGGAAGTCTGCCAATTAGCGATCGGATAACGAGGATCGTCCGCCGTGAACCGTGTCTTTCTCGCCGAGCCGTGTGTGTATACGGAAGCGGCAACGAATGCATGTCAATAGAGACCGAATTGGGTATAAGAGCGCAGCTCGCTGCACAAATCTATGGATTCTCGCCGAGTTGGATGAGTATCAGCTCCATATTCGAGCCCGTTCTTCAGGTTGCTATAATTTTAAGGCTAATGGCTGGGGAAAAAGTGCGGGTGAAGCTTTTTTGCGATGTTTACTTTGGTGTAACGTATTGAGGCTGGGATTGAATACACTGGAACACTCTGAGTTATGATTTTCAGTATTTTATTTATTTGACA
>JAWWML010025247.1:0-14889 GCA_035047165.1 Ormyrus rosae
AAAGAAACCATAATCATACAGATTTTTTTTTTCAGGGCTTTTTATAGGATGGAAAAATCAGTATATAACCCCCTTAAGACAACACTTATAATTTTACTTACAGACTTACTTTTTGAGAATTATGGCTCTTATAAGAGTTCATCTGTCTTCTCTCTCTCTCTCTCTCTCTCTTTCTTTCTCTCTCTCTCTCTCTCTATCTTTCCGTTATTCTATTTTAACATGCTTTTATGAACAGAGGGTGTTGAAAAATGACTCGTAAAAAAAATCAAAAAAGATTTTAAAAAAATTTGTTTTAAATGTAAGAATTAAAAATTCTTGATTTTTTATTGCAGATTCGGCTTCAACGACCCCAAAAATGTATAGAATTTTGAGATTTTTTTTCAAAAACTAATTAACAAAATGGCTTGAAATTTTTACAGATTATAGCTCTATATATTCTTAATTACCAAAATTTTTTTCAGAGCAGTTGATAATTTAAATTTACAATTATAAGCTTTTTTAATAAAAAAAACACAAGAACCATAAGAGTTAGGGTAACTTTTTTTTCTGAAATTATAGGTATTTTTATGCTCTTTAAAATGGTCTTTGTTCGATTCAAATATCTCAATTCTATCATTAAAAAAAAGTAAAATTAAATTTTTCAAAAATCGAAAATTTGCGATAAAACAAAAACAAATAAGCTAAACAAAAAAAATTTTTTTTGCCGCCATCACAAAAAAAAGCAAAAAAAAATGAGCCGTGAACGATGAAAATCCGTTCAGTAGAAGCTGAGATCCAGGCGTATACATATAGACATTTTCCAAAAACCATTTATCCTTGTTCCTAACACCTTAAAATACAATTATAACAAGTTTTTCGAGCAACTCCAAAAATCACTATCACAAACCTTCCTCTAGGAGAAAGCAAAATTTCGGTCTTAATCTCTTCCGACGGACGTCCACATAATATGTAGACAAATATTGAATTTACTATTGTGACGTGCCCTAATTTTTTTTTATTAAATCACCGGTGTCATTAACTATTTTGAATAAAATTCTACGAGAAGAGATCACGTTATTTAGTTAAAAATTAATTTTTGCCTAATATAATTGCAGTCGGAAGAAAACAAAATCGATCGCGACTGTTATTAAATTAAAAGTGCTATAAAAAATATTTGTTGTGGATTATTTCTTTAGAAACTCGGTTAACCCGTGTGATGAAAGGGGTTGGGGTTGGTAGTGGGTTATTTTTTGAATATATAAACGACTCCCACGCAATTTTTCATTGCAAATAGTACTAGTGTCCACATATGTGGACACGCATTTATATAAGAAAATAAATACACTAAGAGATATATGACTGTATATTTTAAGTTTTTAGGGCAAAATAATAATAGATCCATGAAAAAAAATTTTTTTATTTGTACATTCATGGTGCCGGTCAGAAGAGGTTAAACATTTCTAACATTAATGATCTTTCTGTTTGAGACAATTTTTCTGACTCGAAAACCTTGAAAATATCGAAAATCAAGCAAATTCAACTTTAAAATTTTTTACCCGTTACAAAGCTTTCTCTTTGAGAAAGCAAAATTACTATCACAAAATTTCCTCTAGAAGGAAGCAATATAGATAACTTTTAGTCCAATTATTTCATGAATTATTACTTCAACAGATGAGAGATTAAAAAAACAGTATTGTAAATAAATTACTTATTTAATGAACTGCGGAACCTAAGACTCAATAAAAAATATTGGGTATAGAACTCGAATAGCTAGACAAATGAGCCCCGCTTTCACTCGCTAACAAACAGCGTTCTCCTTGCGATCCACTGCCTTTCGCAAACTTAATTAAAAGAGAATTTTTTTGTATTATGCAAGAAGAGGAGGGATCGATGCACAGTTACCGCCCTTCTGAGAGCTCCTAATTGAATTTTAAAAAATGACTCCATTGAACGTTTTTGTTTTATTTTTTTTTTTTTTTTTTTTATAAAATCGCTCGAATTGACAAGTCAGCATCTCAGTCACAGATCGAAAGTATCCTGCACTTAAGATTCAAGAAAGAGCAAAGGGGGGCGTAAAACGCTTTTTGCGTGATGTTTATTATCTCGTCCATTACAAGGCAATTCAGCCGAGGCCGGGGGTCCTCTCTTGCTGATAATGTGAAAGCCTCACGTACACCTGTAAGGACACTTTGTCTCGTTCACCGGGACGCTCGTAAATCGCGAACTCCCTGCGGACGCTCGGAACCTGCGCTGTGCCAAACGAACACACGGCAAAGTTTCCCCCCTCCCCGCGCCTCCTGCTCCCTGCGCGCAGACAACTTTTGAATTAGATTCCCTCGCTGCTTTCGTTTAGCGTCCTTTTGAAGGAACGCAAGGCAAACGAAAAGAGAGAGGGAGAGAGAGAAAGAGGCGGCAGATTCGGGGCGAAAAGAGAGTCCGGGGGAGGAAAAAATCAGGCTGAGGAACACGTCGTTGATAAAAAAATCATTTAGTACTTTTTCGAGGCACAATTGCACTAATTCCGAACTTAGAGTGCCAAGCGAATGTCGGTAACTTTATTTGCTACACTTCTGGCCGATTTCTGGGCATTGAAAAACTTTGTTTAGTTATCTAAACTTTTGCGAAGACTGTTTTGGAAAATTCAGTCTGAAGTCGACTGAATTTAAATAATATATATATTTTAACTTCTACGATGAAACTAAGCAATTAAAGTTTATAAAAGTTACTTATACGATGGTGATGTATGTATGGTTTTTTAAATATCACCTTAAAATAAAACTTTGATTTTATTTAAAAGAGTTTAGATTGCCAGTAAAGGGCATTTTTAAGTGAAACAAGCTGAGACAGGTCAGACTGTACTACATTCTTATATCCGCAAGAACGCGCATAATTCAGAAGAAGTATGTAATGAATCGCCGCACCTTGCAAGTAGTGCGAGTAGTCGTAAACACCTTTTAACAATAGGTGGAACCCTAAGAATATTAGTCTGTCAATGAAGATCAACGGACACATTTTTTGAATAATTTTTTGAATAGTTTTTTTATACATCAGAAATTTATTTCGAGATTACAAAAGAATCATAGCTTGACTTTGTAGAATTAAATTGACTCTTATATTCTATCTTAAACATAAATAATCATTGGACTTTATTAATTTTACGCTTTTAGAATATAAAATAATTTAAAAATTTCAAAGCCCATTATTATATTTTATCTTCCATTTCTTCGCCTTACCTTAATACGATCTTACAATTATAATTATTTTTAACGATCTCTCACAACTACACCTTAATCCAAAAGGAAATAATCGAAATCGCTCTAGCGCCTCCACAAGCCAGACGTCAGCTCACCCCGTGACGAGCGCCCGAAAACAATAGTCCCCGTCCGGCAGTTCGCTTCCGTCGAGCTTGCCGGTTCAGCGCGACTCGCGCGGCGAGGCGCGAACGGAAGCCCTCTTCCAAAAAAAAAAAGGGTGGGAGATCGCGCGTTTGAATCTTTCATTAGACCTGTTCGCGAGAGCAGACGCAGCCTCGCCGGCGGGCTCCGCGGTACATCAAAGGCCCGTCGTACAGTGGCGCCGGCAGCCAGAATGATAGTCGAGCCGCGTTAAATATGGTAATGAGTTCCGACGCATAGGCCCAGCAATAGTCATCAATTATTCTGAATAATGACATGCAAATAGGCCCGACGGCGCAGGCAATTAATGTCACTATTTGCGGAGGCTTATCCAGGCTCGCGTGCTCCCCTCTCGAGAATGCCTAGGAGAGAGAGAGAGAGAGAGAGAGAGAGAGGGGGGGAGGGAGAGAATTAGCTGCCGCCGCTGCCTATTGCGTATATTTGTCGATCGCATATCTGAGGCAGAGAGTGCGAGAGAGATGGAGCTCCGTTTCCGAATTCGAGTAAACACGTGATACCGATCGACTTCTCGTAATGTAGGTCGGTGGGTACTGCCGGCTTCTGCTGTTTCTGCTGATGCCCTGCTAAATGACCGGGCCTCCCCTCTCCCTCTCTCGCTTTCTCTCTCTCTCTCTCTCTCTCTCTCACTCTATCTGCCTCTTTCAAAGCGAAAGGAATATTATACGCGCACGAAATATCGTTCAAAGCGATGGAGCAAACATCACTGGGGCTCGGGAAGGTGAATTCGGGAATGAAATTGGGTTTACGGTGCAATCCCCCGTGTTGCGATTCATATTAACGGGGCTGTTTCATTAGAAATACTTAATACACTGCCTTTGACTCGTTGAATGTTTTATGGAATAATTAAAATTGAATTAATTTGCTGATAGAGAAAGCTGGTTATTTTTTTAAACAGTTAAATAGAAGGTCAACCATAATGCACAAAAGAAGAGTTGTTAAACAATAAGCAGAAGAAATATTGATTTGACGAAGAAGGTATACTGAAACTCTTAGAGACGTGAATTCGGAAAGAAGACTTTTGACAGTAAAAATCTTTATAACGCAGGTTATAATATAGTTAAATTACTGTTACTAATTGTAAGTTTTGCAATAAAATTATTAGTTTTACTTTTTTGTTATTTCTAATAATTTATTTTAAATCTTTCAAGTTTACTGTAGTTGAGCCTGTAGCAATTTCAAAGTGAAGTAATAGTCTGAGCACTGAAATAAGTATCCAAGTTTCAATAACTAACGTTCCGTGGAAACACATTTTCATGCAAAAATAAAAAATAGCTTGACTCGAGACATAACAGTTATATGATTTTATTTATTTAAAAAATATTCTAATTTCAATCAAGTAAATAGTACACTAACAATTATATTATAAATAAAACGCTAAAACTTGTTATTGAAGCGTAAAGATTTAAAAAAAAATTAATTACAATTAAATTTCACGAGTTTAAGTCAATTAACTATTATATATTTAAATATTTATTGTGCCATACGATTGATTTGAAAAGTTAATGAACTCTAAAACTGATTTTGAAACTCACTCTGTTTATTAGAGAAGCATAAATCTTCATTGAAATTCGTTTAACTATCGAAAACAGATAAAATGATCATATCTCCCGAAGTGGCTATCAAAACCACCAATGTCCTTTCTATCATTGCACTTTCCACATAACGAAGTACATTTAAGGAATCGTTGTCAAAACCGAATGAGCAGATATTCATTTACATATTTACGTCAACAGCAATAGTCGTCGCATTATGCATCGTACTGCTTCTGTGATTCGATGGGATACTAATAAAGTAGTGTTTTGTTATCCACATTTACTTTCATCCATGAAAGAAAGAGCTGCAATTACTCCTGTAATGCGATTGAAGTTCATAAAATAGTCTTCATCATTTGCAGTTAATTCCAATCAAATGGTTATTGCTTTTTATAGTAAGGTATTAAGGAGATGTTGAAATTTTCAAAAGTTCTTGAAATTCTCCACGTCAATGACGTTTCTACTTAAGGCAGAGCAAAGAAAAAGAGAACAAAACACTATTGTGTATTGGAAAATTGTGGTAATAACGAAACACTAAACCACAGAATTTTCGGATTGAAAAGACAGCGGATATTACAGTTTCAACATATTCAACATTCATCAAATCAATATAATTCTATATCTTATATAATTATTTTTATTTAGTAGAACATATTCCAAACTGACATTATATTACCGAGCTACTCGATCATAAGAAAGCAAGAAAATGAATCCACCTCGCTTCCTGAGTTTATAACTTAAAGCACACTAAGGAGCGATGTGTAGCTAATAATTCCTTTTCCATTGCCGAGAAATTATCGCTCCAATGAAGGAGTACTTGGTTTATGAGCAACGATCGTAACCACAACCTCGACGCCTGACGACGATTCCGTGCTGTCGGTGCAAACATGCAAATGACTAATTTTCTCTTTCACGCCTGATGATAATCCCCTCGCATGCTGACTTGGTTATTGCAAGTACGCTCCGGCAGTACTGGCGTTTAAATTTTTAATGAGAACTGAAAATAAAGGAATTGCCTGCCGTTACAAATTACTGCTGGTAAACGTCAACATTTTAATGATAGAGATTGACTAATCACTTGGGAAATCCAAAGCGGATTAATGTACTTAATCGAGATGCCATTAACTAATGTGACTTATGTTCAAATGCGGTGTATTAATCGGATCAAATCATAATCGACCTGTGTATCCGCTAATTTACTTGTTTACTTTTATAATTATTTGAATAAAATAATACAAAATATCATTCATAAATTTATTTTACAGCTTTTACATATGTAAATAAATAATAAATGCTTACGTATGTAAATATTCACTACTATAGCATTAAAAATTAAAAATTATAAATCGGATTATTCATTTGACAAGCTTTCATTTTTCACGCTCTCTGTTTCCACTTCTGAAAGCATCATTGCAACGTGTACTGAATATCTTCCTTTTTGCAGACGGTTCAACAGACAAGCTTTCTCTTTGCAAAAAAGGGACAGTGTATTAACGTAATTTACCGCTCGATAAATCAGTACCTCAGGCATAATTTTTCCTTGGGAAAAAAATCTACCCTTATTGAAGTAGCTCTCACAGTCAAGAAAAGTGAAATGCGAGCTTTTACGAATAATTTCGCGGAATATGAAAGGGAGGTGAACTATTGAGAGACCGATAAATTAAATGTGAATGGAACGTAAAGTGGCTATTAAATATTTACTTTTATAGTTACGGTAATAAAATTCTTTGTACTTTTAATTAATTTAATAAAATTGACCATTTCGTTAAAATCTATTATGCAATTTATGGAAATGTATTTATGAACTTAAATTACACGTCGAGTGTAAAAGCGGATGAAAACGTGTGCTGTAAGAATTATTCGTACAATAATTATTATTACTTGTCTTACTGCATTTATTTTACAAAAATAAATAAATATAAGTACGTTTTTTTTTGTAAGTCACGTATCTCTATTGTAAGCAAAATGTAAATAATTCAAAACTTGCCTATTGCTCGAAAGGCGATAGCGTTCTGCACTGTACTTTATGTTCCGTAGTGTTATGCTAATAAGTATCGTATACTAAAGCTTTCACGATAAGCTATCAGCAATTTACCAGTTAAACAAATGTAATAATAATTTTGCATATTACATATTGTACTTAATTCTTACCAGATTAACCATTTTTCAAAAAGATTCGAAATCTTTCAGTTATTTTAACAACTTTCTCTTCTAAACTTACTATAACGTTTTATACTTTGAATTACATTAAAAAACTGAGTTTTCATTAAATAAACATTTCTAAATTGCTTACTATTCTTATCAATAAAGTAAGCCCATAAAAGGCTCTCCCAGACACGACATTCGTTCCACTTTGAAGGACTAACGGATTTCAATTAATAATACAATTCCGAAGAGAAAGGCGAATGGTTCAAAGGTCAAAGGTTAACGTTCAATGAAGATGCGCTCGCGAGAGATTGAGAGCCCGAGCCCGTGAAAAGAGCATGGGGTAATGCTACACTTAAGCCAAAGAGTCCAAAAAAAAAGGGGAAAAGAGCCACGGAGCCGGAAAGAGATAGGGAAGATTAAATTCATTTGT
Source organism: Ormyrus rosae (assembly GCA_035047165.1). Classification (NCBI taxonomy): domain Eukaryota; kingdom Metazoa; phylum Arthropoda; class Insecta; order Hymenoptera; family Ormyridae; genus Ormyrus; species Ormyrus rosae. The sequence goes on from JAWWML010025247.1 coordinate 7,506, forward strand.
GCCGCGGCGATAGCAAATAACTTCATATCAGAAAATTTAGCTATGCAAATTGAAAATTGATAAAGGTATCTTTTTTTTTTAGAAACGTTAATTTAAAGTGTTAATTTAAAAATAAAACCATAATAAATCGCGAGTAAATTGTTTTTGTGCTCTTGTTTACGCGACGAGAAACATGAGGTTTGAGATAATATCGGGTTATAAGAAAGCTCGTAATCATAAAATTCTCATTTTTATGCATTACATGCTTCAATCATAATAAAAGAGCCCGTTTCCAAATTATTTCGGCAATAGTCGTCGCTGAAAGATGAAGAAGAAGGAAGCTGAAATAGCTCGAAATCGACAGGGGAAGTTCCGGAGTGGCCCGGACCGGGATTCTCGAAATAGCCATAAAAAAACGTTAGTACTCATTCGACTATGCATCGCAAAGGTTATATAAGTTAGGCGGACGGTTCGTCGCGCTTCCAAAGGGACGATTTATAAGGCCATAAAAGGCAAAAAAAACGTCCGAAGAGATATATCCGTAAGAGAAAAAAGGTAAGTAAAGTAAAAGGGGGAGAAATCCGTCGCGTAGGACGAGAAAAATAGCCGGAAAGGCAGCAGAAGCGGCCGATCGACTGACGCTAATAATTCGTAGCCCAGACGTATATATACGCTGGCGATCAAACGCCACGGCGCATGACCCAATTTTTGCAACGAGATTGCGATCAGCAGCCCATAAACTAACCCCCGCAGATACAGACCGAACGTTATTGAGATTCGAGAGCGGGAGAAAGAGAGAGAGAGAGAGAGAGAGACTTCCGTGTGTGAAATTCTTTATTTCGGCCCCTATACTTTTCGGCGCAGGAAATGAAAGAAGGCGAGCCGGGCAGAGAGGAGATCAAAAACAGCCGTTGAAAATGAAACGGAATTGAATTTGCCCGCGGGAGGAAGAGGGAAGCGGTGTCAAGTAGCGATGCCGAGGCCGTTCGCGATACGAGATTCGAATCGTTTTTGCGAAAAGAGGATTATGTAAGCTCGCCTTCTCGCCGCGCGCCCGTCTCTTTGTCTTCCTGGCGCTTTCCGTTTCGTATTTGCCCAGCAAAAAGTTTACTGCATCTGCGCCGGGGAGAAGCACCTGAATAGCTTAAGACGGACAGACGGAAAAAATTGAATTTTTTTTTATTCTTGGGAGCTTCAAAGCTTGAGAAAAGATTTTATTTTTAGTGAAACGTTTAAGCGACAATTTATTTATTTAAAAAATCCATTCCTGCATCTTTAGATTACTGAAAACTTTGTATGATTAAACGCAAGAAAAGGAATTCTGTTTGGTTCAAATAACTATTTTATTATACTGTTAAGAACGTTTTAAAAATAAATTTTGTACATTATTTAGGTGCCAGTATAATGCAGAAACGTTGAAAGCAGGTGTGTATTAACTCAGACGCCCAAAGTTGCACGTTCGAACTGCATTAGAAGCGACCGAAAAAAAAGATCCATTACTTCGTGCGGTTTTAGCCCTCGAAATACAGAATCGCAATCCGATTCACGGCAAAAGCTCGGGAGAAGGAAAGTTTGAAGGGGAATTGAAAGCCGCATCGCGCGGTCCGGCACGGATTAAATGGGATAGGATAACGTAAATAATTTGATTTAGTCCAACTATTTAGTTTGTTTTACAATAAGCTCCTCGAAATAAGCAAAATCCTTTCGCATTAAAATTTCGAATAGCTTACAAATAAAAGTGGATATATTAATTAGTTACTTTAAAAACACTCAACTTCAATCAATGATATCTTGATGAAAAAAAAATGATTTTTACAAAATTTTCAAAAAGCATGTTGAAGGTTAAGAGTGCTGCTTTAAGATAGCTTGATTCGTTTTTGAAAAAAAGAATTTTTACATCCTAAAGACGTATCTTTATTTAAAAAATCCTTATGTCAGCGACCTATTGACCTGCTGTTCCCAAAAATTAAAAGCACTGAATAAGCGATCAGTGTCATTTGGTTGCAAAACAATTTAAGTATTAAACGAGAGCACCGCCTTATAAGGAGGGGCTCTCAATAACTGAATAACCAGAAGGAAACAGTATAATAATCAGCTACGAAAAATCAGCTACGGTCGGTTGGTTTTTATCCGTCAATCGCGGTTTATTTGTAACGCGGATTCCGTGTCATGTAAATTATTTTGCAAGAAATAAAGTTTACCTTCTATTGGAATTCTATCTACGAATTATTACCACCCCCCACCCACCGGTACGGGGTCCAACTCGCGAAAAAGGCAACCTGAGCGAATTCTAGTTCTGCCATCTCCGCCGCTCGAGAACCGAGGCGGATTCGCGGATCTCGCTGCTCGTCTCGCGAAGGATTACCATCAGAGGCTGCAGCCCCGTTACCCGCCGCTCGCGAGTCGAGGCGAATCCGAAAATCCTGCTGCTCGATTTCCGCGACGTAAGTGCTGCTGGACGACGTGGAGAAATAGTCGTCCGCGGTCCACTGATGGCGCAGATTTTCCGCCCGCTTTTTACGCCGAGCAGCGTTATTTTCTTGCCGGTGACGCAACTCCTCCGCATCCTCGTCCGCAAACAAATTCGGCCGGAAAGATGGCTTTTTAGGTATCGAGGTAGCTGTTAAGGTGTCCACCTCCATTGGGGTAGGCCCAGTCGGCTGTTGGACGAGCAGCGTGATGCTGTCGCCTATCAGGTCATCTAGGTCCCGAATGGCCTGCGCGTATCCTGCCAGCGGGTCTTCCGTCGGTTCGCCCGCACGCTGGGTCCCTCACAGTTGCCGATTTTCTGCAGCCTTCGGGTGGCGGAAATCTCCGTGAGAGGTCTGTGGTGAACAATCGTAAGCTGCCAGCAACATACGACAGTTCGGAGGGGGGGGGGCGGATCCCGAATCGAGCGAAAAACAAATAGCCGATCTAAAAGCAGATAACCGGGAGTTTTTATCCGTGTGATTCGGTGGCAGGGACTGTAGGGCTCTGATCTCCTTAATCCGCGCCGACTTTATAGCGGCGCACAAGGCCAAGTGAAAGAAAATAAATATAATTTTAAGAGGATTTGATGGCCAACCAGTGAAGCCCCTCGGCATGCTCGAAGTCCTAGTCGAAGTCGAAGGCACTCGGGGAAAGGCCGAATTGAGAGTGGTCAAAAAATCAGACCATCCAATCATCTTCGGCATGACCTTCATTAAGAGTATGGAGCTCGAGGTCCAACATGACCCTGGGTTGTGGCGTATACCTGGGCGTAGATGGCGGCCCTTTTTAAAAGGCGAAGAGCCGGACGAAGAGGGCCCAATAATTTTCGCGGAATGCACAGGAGTCGCGGAGATCCAGAACGAATAGCGGAAGCAAGTCGTGAAGTTGGTTGAGAGTATAGTACCACCCGAAAGGGAGGTGCACGGCTTCACGACGCTCATCGAGCACCGAATCGAGGTAGATCCTAGAGCTCGGCCTGTTCAAGAGGATGGGCGCGAGCACTCGATCGTGTACGTCAGCCGAGTATTAAACCCAGCTGGCGGAGGTGTTGAAAGAATACGGCATCACGCACATAATTATTCCACCTTACCACCCGCAGGCAAATTCTGTTGAGAGGGCTAATAGGACGCTGAAAACGATGTTAGCCGCTTACCTAAAGGCTAATCATCGCAGCTGGGACATGTACCTGCACGAAGTGCGGCACGCGATTAACACCGCCGTGCAGACGAGCACTAAAATCTCGCCAGCGTTTTTAAATTTCGGGCGGCATCCGCAGCCCGTAAAGAGCCTTCGTAGAGAAGTGGAGGAACGGGGACCAAAATTGCGTTTGGATCCCGAGGCATGGTTAGACCGACTGAAACGAGTGGATGCGCTAAAAGATCTTGTGCGCAAGCACATTGATCAAGCGCAAGCTCGGCAGGAGACAGAATATAATAAGAATAAGTGAGCTCCTCTCTTCCAAGTCGGTTGTAACGCCAGCGCTTATCGCGAATTTAAATTGCGTTTGTTTCACCGGGAATCCGCTAGGTGGCCGCCCGCCCAATTCACCCACCTCGAGTTTAAACTAACTCCGGACGGGCATATAAGCGATGACGCGACCGACACCAGTATGCTCCGGTGAAGCGGCTTTAGATAAGAAGCCAGGCTAGGACTTCCAGGTCCGGGTTTACCCAGGCGGCTGGCAGGGTTCGACCTCCAGCTTGCCACGCACAGGTGGAAGCTAACCCCCTCCATCTTTACACTAAGATCATGTACGCAATTAAATTATAAAAAGTTCGCGACTAACCACCACCCCGACCGACACTACCCTGCCACGATACCGCATGGAGGGTTACCGACGTTACATAGTTCTACCCTACCGGCCTTTCCATTCTTCCGTGGTAGTTGGTACAGAACGAAGAGTTTTATCTTCGACGCGTAAGCATCGAATATAAATCTCCCCATTTACTTATACATATAGATTTAATTACATAGTTAAGTATTAGAATTAAGTACTCATACACACACCGCGGAACTCACTTGTGCTAACCCTAGCTTCACGTACAACCGGTAACCTTAGTCTTAAGTTAACTTAAATGTACAGTTAATTGAATGCGGATAATTGTCATTTCAGCAATACCGACCGCAGAGAATCGACGCCTGAACCTACCGACGTTGTAAACGTATTCACTGAATAAATTGTCATTTATTTACTCTATCTACTACCTTCTCACTATACCCTATATCATCCCCGGGGATAGTCGGCGGTCCGAGTGGTTTATGCTGTGGGGCGCAACTAGCGGTAAACTACACTACCGACTGAACGCTACAGTACGCGACACCAGCGCCACTTTGGTGCCCGCCTACTCTTGTCATGCACAAGATTCGAACCTTGTGGCACGCACAGAAGGGTATCTGAGCGGCGGAGACGTCAGAAGCAATTCGCTCGGGTTGCCTTTTTCGCGAGTTGGACCCCGTACCGGTGAATCCGCTCGTCGACCCACCAATGGGCAGTTGTTTTGCATACTGGGTGTTTCCCAGTATGCAAAACAGTACAGAGAAATCGAAAGCGCAAAAAAAAGAAAAGACTTAAATTGTTTTACAAAAAAATTGAAAAACTTCTCTATAGCGACGGTCGCCTTTAACCTCTCACCCTGTGTCTCCTATATATATTTTTTTTTTTTTAAAAGGAGAATTTGCATCCACGGACCTTCCTCTTCGAAGGCCGTGACGCGGCTAAAAACAGCACCATCTCCTAGCTATGTCAAGGCGACTATCTTATAATTTTTTTGTGAATATTAGAATGGTAGGAATGATTTTTTGTTAATTCATAAAATATTTTATTTCCAGATTTTAAACCTTATCAAGTTCACTATTTAAATTTGAAACATGAATCATTTTATATTACCATAAGTTGTATGCAGGTCAACTTCAGCTTCACAAATTGGACATTTCATCTGTTTATTTTGTTCTTTTTTAACATTCTCTAGAAAATTTTTAGCGTTTAGCACATTTAATTTTACAATATATGTAACGTAATTATTGTAAAATTTATCACAGCCTTCTTTGCACTCGACGCACTTAATAAAACTAGGCATATCTTAAAATATATATATAAATGCAAGTCATTAATAATTGACGTCGCACAATTTATTTGTGTATGAACGGTTTTTGAATAAAGCGCTTCTGTTTTACCTCTTTTACAGTATTGCAATAAATACTTTCCTCTTAACTTTTAACTGTGTGCTGTATAAATCCTTTTTGTAATATATGTAGAACCAGTTTAATAAAATCATTTTCTAAGTTATTAAAATAGTCTTTAATCGATGAATAATTAGAAACAGCTGCAAATATTAGTTTTCAATTTTATTAAGCTCGAAAATGTTCATTGGAGATGATGAAGATACATGTAAGTTACTGATTGAGTAGTCTACCCTTGAGCTTAACTCATTATTCGTAAAATTTGTCTTTTTTTTTGTAAATTTTCTTTGTTTTCGTCAGTTTCACTTTGTTCTATATCTAATTCATTTTTTCTAGATTTTTGAATCGGCCGTCATAATAATTAATAATCAATTCCGTTGTTCTATCTATTCTTGTTTTTTTACCTTTCCCTTTTAAAATTCCATGTTAAATTTTTCGAATTTCACTCTCAACTGGCGCAGATGAACTTGGCTTAACATTTTCAGTTTTGTTTTCTTCGACAAATCGGTCGTTAAAAATGCAAGTTCACATTCGAAGATGTTTAATCTCATTAATCAATTTTCTTCCTACCTCCACGTCGTAATGGGCATTGTCTCTGAATCCAATTTCATTTTTTATTTGAATTGTAATTTTTTCAATGCTTACAGCCCAATTTTCCCTTTTTGTCGTAGAATTTTGTTTCTGGTTTTTAGCATTAATAAAGGTTTGTTTTGTTAAAATTAAATCATCATCTTCACTTTCATCTTCAATTTTCTTTTCTTTTTCCAGCCCTTCACATAATATTTCATACTGTTCTTCGTTCCCTGTGTAATTAAGACTTTTAAGGAATCTTTGCTCTTTTCACAAGTAGTCAAACCTTTCTTGCTTTTCATCGATTCATCAGTTTAACTCAAACAGCAAAACAATAATTGCTCTATTAATTTTTTTGCATTTACAATTGTTTTGCATAGAATTGATTCTCCAATGCATGCCATGTAAAAAATTTCAATTCTTTTATTCTTGTGCTTAAGAAATTTGGCCCTGATTTTAATATAATGGGCAACATCTATCTGATCTATTTCATTTTTAGAATTTTCAAGAAAAGCATCACAGTAATCCTCCACAGTTAAGTAACTTGTGTAGGCTGCGACGTAGGCCGTCAGAAGAGCTCTTGAAGAATCACAAATCTGAAAACGATTTAAGTTTTTACAAGTTAGGAATGAGAGAGAAATAGAGAGATATATAGATAGAAAACTTTTTATTACGCCATAAAGGCAAAAATTTACATAAAAATTTCATAAAAGTTTCAAGTGTAAACATAATAAGATGTAACAACTTTCAATAATTTTCAAAAATAAGTAACACATGTGAATATATAAGAATATAAAGAATATATACGACTAGCGTATGTAAGTTGTATAATATGCCTTTTCGCAATACGTTGATTTGGTCAAGGTCCTATCTGAGAATTCTTAAACCTAGTTTATTCTTTTTACATAATATTAAGGTACAAAATACAAACAAAACTTCAAAATAAAGATAAAAAGAGAAAAATATCACAAATATCACTATAAGAGAAATATCACAGATTAGATTATCACAGTGTCACGTAACGAGTGACTTTTCGCGGTTATTCCCCATTTTAGCCTGCGCCACTGCGCAATAGCTGGGATGGGGCGCAAGGTAGTTTAAATTCGAAAAGGAGGTAACCGGCCTCCCGCGTCGCGAAGGCTGAAACACACTCCGATAGATCGGCTAGCCCGGTCTACCTTCA